>VZTR01020593.1:696948-750219 GCA_013400775.1 Chaetops frenatus | reverse complement strand
ACTTATGAATGTTTCAGTTTTGCAACTTTACTGTTAAATTTGTGGTTATTTGATTTTCTTTTTTCCCCCTCTGCTTTGGCTGTTACATAGCCCTGAAATTTTGGCAGCTGAAATTTAGATTGAAACTACAAGCAGTAAAATTTCTGTGTCCATAACAGGTCACTCCACCCCCATAAGAAAAATAAATTATTTATATTTGTTTCAAAAGGGAGACAGGAGTATTCAGGATGTCCCTTGGCCAGCAGTTTAATAGAGAATTTGTCTCTTTCCCCACCCTTTTCTGGGTAAGATGGGTGAAATTTCTTTTGCAAGAACAGCCTCTGGCTGGCCTCCTGGTAGCCTAGTTTGTTTGACTTTGCTCTTGGGTGACTGCCTGCAAGCAAGCAAAGACATGGAAGCTGAAAGCAAGCAGCAAGCTGATGCAATGGACAGGGCCCTTCGGGATCAGTTTTATGAGAGCTAAGCAAAATCAAACAGAATTAAAACAAGCACTGCCAAACACAGGATTCCCTTCTCCCTGCAACTGATTAGAAATAAACTAAAGGCACTGTGTCTAAAGCAGGATCAGTGACCAGGTGGCAGATGCTGTGCTGGACACTAGAGGAGAGGGTGGGCATGGAAGGCAAACAGGCAGCTGAAGGTTGTTTGGGCAAAGGGCAAACCCACACATCATCTACAGAGCTCAAAACACAGTACAATGGGGAATAACTTGCATTTGATGCTCAAGAAAAGATTCTTCCCAGGAGACCCTCTTCTTCCTCAAAGGATCTTTGATAAAGTAGCAGCCTTTTAAAAAAGTATTTATACTAATCACCCGCTATCTTTCTATTTTGGGGCTTATTAAGTTGAGAGTGTTAACATGCCAACTTTCCATGCTGCAAGCACATGAGAATGTTTGAAGACTTGAGACTGATGATGTAGGATCCCAAACAGTGCCATTCCCCTCCTCCCCTGTGGGATACACTGACAGGTGAAAGCCAAATCTATCAGGACTGTCTGTATGGTGTTCAGAGGAAAACCACCACCTGCATACAAGTGCAAGCCTTTTTCAGTTCCAGTTACACCTCCTCTGCAATAGAAACCTTGGACAAGACCACAAACAAGATCTCAAAAGTTCCTAAAGAGGGGCATTTAGCCTCAAGATTTTAGTTCATACGGTGGAGACACTAAAGCCCCACACTTGTACCTGTCTGTGTGTCCTTTGAGCCCAAGAAACATCCATCAGTCCTGTGTGGAAAGCATGTGCCACAGCAGACTGTGCCTCTGCCTGGTCTCATGCACTTCCACTGCAGGCAGCCACACCATTTGCAGTCTGAGGCCTGCAAATGTTCTTCCAAAAACATAAGCAGTCCTATTTGATGCAGGGAATAGAGACATTTCTTTGGGTTTGAAAGTGGTTGGGCCACAAACTCCACATTACAAGGTAAAATAACAGGAGAATGCCTTAACAGCCGTGATGGACAGCAGTTCCTCTCATAGCCTCTGTCCCTGTAGAACCATTAACAAAGCCCATTCCAAACTCCAACATTTTCACCTTCAGCTTATTTGAATTTATTTCTTCAGATGAGAGTTGTTTTTCACTTTCCAGAGGAAATTCCTGGTTGCCTGAAGACCCTCTGCATAATACTCACTGTGAGCTGCATTCCATAGGTCTCACTAGAATTTGAACTTCTTTGTTTTGCCCTTGAAAGCCTGTTTTGAGTTCCAGAAAGGAAGGGGAAATGATTGGGGCATTTGGGTCTTGCAGAAGCTGAAGCAAGACATGCTTGTTTTTAATACAGGAAAGGGATTCTTTTGACAATATCCATTCATTCTACCAATGACTGGATTAAAAAAAAAAATCTTTATTACCCCTCCAGTGGCTGCAGCACAAATTATTTTTGCAGATGTACATGGGTCTGGTTCAAATTGCTGCAGCACTACAACTGTTGACAGAGTTGCTCTCATTTTGGGATGTCCCTTTCCACCAAAAGGGGATGAATTCACCATTTTCTCCTGAGTTGTCCACAATCCTCTTTTCTTAGATTGTATACTTGTCACACCTGAGCATACAGTTCTGGCTTGTGCTCTTCAAGAAAGAGGAAGCAGGTGCAGGAGATAGCCTACTAAAAGTGGAATTAATCTTTTATTGAGTAATAGATTGAAGTCATTCATCAGGAGGGAAAAGAAGGTATTTCAGCCAGCATTGAGTTAGAGAAAGGTATAGGGATAAACTGTGTCACAAGAGAATGTCAGGTGGAAAATGTGGAGAAAGTTTAAATATCTGAGAGGAATGAGGTTATTTTAAAACTTTCAAACAGAAAAGATGCAAGAAACTGTTATCCTTCAAAGAAACATTAGATCTTCCCAGACTGGATTGTATGATGCCTTCTGTAGATAACTACATTTCATGACTGGACATCTTTCCTGGTCCTAAATTTGACATTCAGCTGTCCTTCACTGATAGTCATTACATCCAAGTCAGGAAGCTACTCTCCTTCTGGATGATGCTGTTGAAATTTTCCTTAAAGAGTCACAGTGGCCCCTCCATTCCACATCTCTGGAAAGCTGTGAATATGTATTTCCAGCATCTTGTCAGCCCACCAGCCAGCCAGACTGCACCCAGGTCTACTTATAAGGATTTTTCTATAGCCATCTAAACAATTAAGCCCTTAACACAGACCAGTACTGTGTAGCAACCTCAGCACCTCAAAAAATGTTTCTGCAAACAAACAAAAAAATTGACTGGCAGAAAAGAGAAATAGACTATTTAAAACCCCCCCCTCAATTTAGGAAAAAAATAGTTCAGAAGCACAAGTATTAGCTCTAGAACCAAAACTAAAATAGTTGCTTTTATTGCCATTATGAGCACTGAATGTAGCCTTGCACCCCTTCTCCATATAAAATTAACATTCAAGCTATACTGGTTAAGTACACAGACACAATTCTTGAAATAATCTTGATATAAATGTCTATTGCTATTATTTAGTGTACTGAATAAAGTGGAGAGTTTTCAAGAGCTTTTTGTAGGAGTCTGCAGACACAGGACAAACCTCATCCCAGAGTACTAAAGGAAAAACATTTCAGCCAATCAAATCTATTTACATGTGTATTTATAAACTGGCATGATTTTTGAGCTACTAAAATTAGATTTAAATCTTTGCCTCCAACTTCCAAGTGAAATCGGTTCACTTGTTTCTAGGATGGCACAACATGGTCTAAAATACACAAGGACAAACATTTTAGTCTTAGTCCTGGTGTCCAAAGGAAGTGTCAGTTCAGAAATCACACTGGCCAGCTGTCCCTCTTACACCACCAATTACAGCTAAATTCAACCTCACCTGGCAGAAGTATCAGGACGGCTCCTTTTTACTCATATCTGTGAGTAAAAGCATGTGACCACAAAAAGATATCTGGNTTTTTTTTTTTTTTTTAGTTTTACAATTTGGAGTGTCTTGTTTTCTTAATGAGCACTGAAAACCAAAAGTACAGCACAAGTCTTTTAAAAAGGAGCAGAGGTGGAGGAGCTACTGCATGAGCATAGCAACACAGGATCATCTTGCTTCAAAAACATTTTACTGTTTTGAAACAGTACACAAAGTCATAAAAAATAGCAATAGGCTTTGCCAAAAAAGCATCCAGAGGAGAAGAGGCAAGGAAAGAACAGAGAAGGAACAGTGGAAATAAATCTTTCCAAACAAAGTGACAAGTCCAAAAATAATGAGAACTAAAGTTCAAAGAAGAATTCCAAACCAAAGTAGAAAGAGAACAACCATAGACAGGCTGTGGGGGCACTGGGAGTGCCTGTATGCTGGGGGGATACACAGCAAACATCTTGTGCTGCCTCTCAGCTACCATTAAGGGTTCAAATCAGGACATCAGCACTTGACAGACGTTATTTAGAAATTCATATTTATGCATCCGGCTGTGATGCCTGACCCTCGATGTTTTCAGATCCCATCACACACTTTAACCACTGAGATTGCTTCCCCCCTACACACTGAATTGAATTTCCAATTTTTTTTAAAAGTCTGCCATGGTGACAACCTCAACTTATATTTTGACACCTTCCAAGTTAGTGGCAACTGGGTGGTCTGGCTGCTTTGTTGTATTTTCCCTTCCTTAGCCACACTTCCCAATGGCTTCCTTCTCACCTTATTCTCCTCACAATCAGGAGAGAAGGAAACACAAAGCAGCACAAGCTCAACACACAACATGCAGAGGATGTGGTTAAAGGCAGAGCATTAACTGTAGCTTCTGAGGCAGACCACAGGGTCACAGGCAGGGGATTAACTCCTTCGGAAGGCACAGAATTCCTTTGTTTTTCAACAGAATAAATACAACACAGCTGAGCTTAATAGAAATGCATTCACTACCGGATATAATACACATACAGCAAACTCATTTAGCAGCATGATCTGTGTTCAGAGCTTACAGCTCTCTTCAGAGACAGAAAAAGGGTGCTGAATCATGATGCATGGCTTTGGGTGCCTCTCAGTTCAAACTCCAGATATTTCCTTTGTGGAGCTCAAAGACAAGCAAGTAGCTTTCACACATACCAGGCTTGGCTATGTTAGCTGTCAAGGACAACCCATCCTTCCCCACCCACTGCAGCCAAAATTTCTTTTGCTCACTACTTGTGGATTTTTCATCCTTGCTGCTCCTTTACAATGTGTACTTTGCCCTTCCCTTCAGCTGAAGGTATAGGGATATGAAACAGGAATAAGATGAACAGATAAAATAAAGCTTTTATAATCAAACATATTAGTGAAGAAATAAGAACTAGTCTGAGAAAGCATTCTGACTAATAAGTGCAAGTCCCCCTTAGGGGTCATACGGCAGAGACCAAGTTAGCAATAAAACAGCGGCAGACAAAATTTGCCTACTAGGCTTTCAGATATCTAGGACAGACCAGATTTCCTTTTACTTCCTTACAGAAACCCTTCCTTTTGCTACAACAGACCATTGACACAGCTCTGTAGAAAGAAAAGACATTCCTAATTTCATTATTTTCTTCTCAAATGAAGCACTGCCCCTCCCTCAAAAGTGCTACCAACCCTTCTCTAACAAAGGATCTCATAGGCTACAAGCTGGCCTAAGCTGAAGGTTTATATAAGAGCAATGCACCACAGGCACTGGAGGTAACATTGAGCCATAGATATTGCCAGGTCCAGCTTTGTTTTGAAAGGGATGAAGGAGGAGGTAGGGAGATTTTGGAGCTTGAAGAGGCTCTAGAGGCAGGGGACTGTACTAAAAGATTTTTTTGTTTGCTTCTCTAGGCTCTTCTCTTTTGCTATCAAGTCTGGTTTCCTGTTGAGGAAGTGTGTTGTGTGTGCAAGTTCTTGTCTGTGCAGTTGCTCAGGCACAGAACAGCTCATCTGATTCACCAGAGCATAAGTTTAAAGGAGTGCAGAAGGTAAACTGGGTTTCTAAATCTGATCTTAGGTTCTTCACTGTGGCTTGAAAAGGTTAAGTCTCCAAGAGCCTCAGGCTAGATCCTGGCACAGCTGATGGAACAGCTATCTTAGTTGCAGGGGTGAGATAGCTCAAATGCTTGAAAATCCAGGCATGAAATGCAATTTATTAAGGGCAGAACTTTTTCTTTTCTGTAAAATTATCCCATACCAAAGTGTACTTTTAAAGCAGTCCTCTATACATATGCTTGTTCTCACAATGAAACAAGACTAAGTGACCTGAGTTTCTAAATCAGCTATAGAGGGGCAACAGAAGTGTCTTTATTTCTGCTTTGTAGTGGCAAAAAAACCAGACATATGTTAGTTGACTTTTTGGTATTGATTACTCACAGTCCTTTTTACAAAGGCTGGCAGTTTTATTCTTGCATCTCCTCAAAATAACAGTACTCTATATAAGAGGGAAGAAAGAAAGACTTCTGACTTGACAATTATTTGTATTAAAGTAGTGCCCAGAGGAACTGACAAAATCCAGGACTCTTATGCTGGATGAGATAGGAATGCAGGTTAAGAAGAGACAGATCTGTTGCAATGTTAATATTTGCTTATGCTATAATGAGTCAAGTGTCACCAGGGGGATTTTGTGTGAGGGGCTGAAGTGTAGGTAGACTAAGTGATGTTCCTGAGGTAACATGAGAATTTTGAGGCAGAATGAGGAGATTAACCTGCCCCTCTTCAGGACAACTTTGTGCTGCACCAAAAGGCCATTCTTTTTTTTCCCTTTAAAGGGCTCTGGTTGTGCCCAACCACTGTCTCAGCTCTCTGAAGCTGGTAGCTGCAAGTAATTCAAGAACACAAATGTTCTGACAAAGTAATTTTTAGCCTGTTAATTATTCCCAAACACATTCTTTCCCCTTCAAGTGGAACTAGATGACATCAAAGCTGTTTGAGGGATGGAGGAACACTTGAAGTATTAGCAAGAACAATGGAACAGACTGCCCATTTTATTCCAATTAATTTAAAGGGGAAAAGGCTGGAGATTGTCCAAGTTTCACCTTGAGCCCTGATAACAGAAAAAGACAAGGCAGTGTTGTGGGAGTCCCAGATTACCCATCTCTGCTAGGTTATACTAATATCTTAGAAAGGGAAATGCAGGGCTAAGTACATTGCTTGGAGATTGCAGGGAGCTCTCAAGCTCAATAAGACCCAAAATGAATGATCTACCACACTTACACAGTCTGGTGTAAAATCGGGAATATTGAAAGTAGAGAGAAAAATGTGCAAAGAAGAATCCCACTGGGAAATGAAGGCTGTATTACCTGAATATATTATTGTAGACACAGAAGGTAATGGGGGAATGATTGGATAGAGAAACAATTTCTACATCATTCATCTGGGGTGAATATTCGGTTCCAATGATGGATTTGTCTCTTTGGTTTTGACCTCCTGGATCCCTAAGAAAGACCTAAGAAAACTTGTGGACTGATAAAATCCTTCTGGACTGATTTTGCTAGAATAAGTTCTGAGTAAGGGTTGAAAAGGTTCCTGTCTTAATTTCAGCCACATTAGCTCTCTAATGCTGAATTGAGCCATTCTTTAATTACAGGGCAAATTCCTGTAATGGGAGTTCAGATGTGTTCATTTTGCAGAGAGCAGTATGGTCAAATGTGTCACTCCCTTCCCCTTCCCCTTTCTGCTAGTGCTAGTGTGGTGCAAGGGGCATGAAAATACTCTCTGGAGAAGCAGAGATTTCTCTCCTTTTCTGTGTAGTTTTGATGTAGACATACAGGTAAAACCTGGCTGAATCCTGTAAGGTGTGAATATGAGTCTAATGAAATCATCACTGGAGCCAGGGCAGAGAAAATACAGCTCTAGGGAGAAGTGGTAGGAGGAACATTGAAGGAAGTGAGATATAGTAGGTCGTGCTTTTTTTTTGCAGTCTCACATGGAGAAGGAAGCAATCACTATCAGAAAAACAATTATGGTTTTTTAACGCCCCCACACTATGCAAAAGAAACAATTTTTTGTATGATTTGGTGGATGATCTGCTGTCTGCTCTAACAAACCAGAGGGCCAGACCATCCAGCCTTGTGCTAAGTCTTGCTGATAAATTTATGCATGCCTGCTTACAAATAACAAACACACTCTGGCCCAGTGGCCAATGACTGTGTATATAAAGTCCTGGTGTGCAGTTCATTTACCTGGCCAAGGAATAGCACAACAGTGTGGAGATTCTTGTGTTAAAGAGACAGAATGTTAATCTGTCATGCAAGGCATAAAAATCCTCCCCAAATACAGTGACTGCTGTGTTACTTGGGCTCCCAAGGGTAGCAAAGTCTCATATCAGAACCTTTCATCTGGTCTGAGGCTTGGGGGCATGAGTGACTCTAGGCTGTTCCTGTGCTCTGCCTAAATAAGGCTATGTCAGGCATTGCCAGTGCTGGCTGTATGCTCAGAAGCATAGAGCAGAATATTATTGCTAGGAGACTGAACTTTGCAATTAGCCTTCTGAATTTAAGGGGCTAGAACTGAGTTGGAGAATGGAGCCATGTGTATAATCATTGTAAACAAACAGTTCAGTTTTTATGCAGCATTTTTTTAACAGGAGAGATCTATAAATAGGTTTTCTCTTAATGTTATTGACAAGAAACATGCGTGGACAATATTACAACTTCATGCACCAAGAACACTTAAACAAAAATAAGGCTGTGTCTGAAGGACATTCTAAATGACTAAAGGCATTTTGATTCTTTTGAGCTCAAAATGGCAAGAAAATGTCAACAGCACAATAGTTGAATTTCATAGTCTAGTGGCATGATTTTACACTAATTTCTGGTTTTTTGGTTACTGGCTCAGCTATCACAGTAATGTGACCAAAATCACAGCTCTGCTGCTTTTGAGCTTCAGGAGATGCTGTTCAGACTGCAAGCTCTTCTGCTTTCAGTAAGGATGGTCTTTTAAAATAAATTTATTTTCCTGAATGAACAGTTTAAAATTTCTTGCCAATAAATAAAGCAGTCTCATAGTGGTCAGGATATGTATTAAATGTAGTCCAATACCATATAACAATACCAGATGGGATCTTCTAAACATAAGTACCTGGTAACAGGAGGCAAGTGCCCATGGATACTGAGACTGCTGCAGAATCTCACTGCAATTTGTTAAACAGAACTTCACTTGAAATGTTCAGCAAAGATAAAAAATCAGAGTGTTTCGTAATTGTTATTTCATTCCATTCTTCTTGTAGGTTGTCACTGCAGGGGAGGCCAAATTCAAGCCAGCTGTAGGACCTAAAACACGAGTTTAATCCCTTCAGCTAGAAAACTAGGTATAAGGCCTGTATCTATTCTAAAAATCTATCAGAGAAGAGGACCATGCCTCTAGGGGGACCATTATCTGAATTTGGATGATGCACAAAGGAGCTTTTAGGTATGAACACAGGATGGCTGGAGGTGGATCCAAGCAAGTAGAGGACAGAGGTGGAGCCACTGCAGTGCCCCAAACTGGTGACATGATTTCTGCAGTGGGGATAAAAACACGAAGGAATTTCTGGAAAAATGGTGTTCAGTGGCTGGTTCTGGATTCTGATAGGATTTGTTTCACCTGAACCCATTTTTGAAACTATTTTGTATCTCTATATGCACATCTGTCCATATCTGAGAGGAAGCACTGCAATAGACCTGAGAGAGGATTAATCTCCTCTTGTTCCTGGTAGGGTTTTCTCATCCAAAAGTTCCTTTGTTCTTAGAGTCAGAAAAGAATAATATTATTTTGCACCTTCTTTCTTCCCAGGTGATAGGATTATGTTCCACTAGGCACTCTCCTGCAGAGGGCCACCAGAATATAGTTTCTTCAAGAACAAATTATTTAAAAAGATCAAAACACCCAGGAGGAATTATCTTGGCTGCCCTTTAAAAATCTTTCTTCCTCATCTTCTCCCTTTCTTATTTTTTCTCATTCCTCTCCTGTAAAATGAAGCTTTTTTTTTTCTCTCTTGGCAGAAACAGTGGCAGATCCAAAATGTATGAGCTGAGAACAGGATATTGGATCCTTGGCAGGAGAGAGATGGAACCTGGTGCCCATGTCCGTGTCTCTCTACCATGTTGAGCAGGGAAGTGACCACACTGGAGCCTGAAATTAAGCACATTGTTGTTGCCGTGAGATTTTATTGTTATTATTACAGTTGTTGTCTCAGAGAAGCAGAGCTGTATAGAGGAGGTGGAACAGAAAATGCTGCAGATGGAAGGAAATGAAAAAAAAATATTTTGTGGATTAAATTTAGGACTAGGAATGGTCCACTAGGCAGGGTATCAAACCACAGTGAGCTGGAGAGCTTAAGGCAATTTGCTGAAGTATAGTTTATAGTTCTTGTGACTTTTCCAAGTTGAGATTTTGCCCAAAAGATAAGAGCTTTCTTAATATATCTGCAGGTAAATTGAGGACGTCTCAGAATTGTGAAAAGAGGGAAGCAGGAAGCAGCGTAAAATCATAATATGCTGGATTTCAGGCATGACCCTGGAACTTTTTGTGAATTCAGCATCCAGCTCACCCAGACTAGCTGGTATTCCGTGCCTAAGAAGATTTGAGTCTGAGAATCTACTAGAAAACAAGTTTCCTCCAGCACAGCTGGTCTCTGGCATGCTGTTCAGGATGAGATAGAGACTTTAGATATACTCAGGGTGGCTCACTGTAGGAATAGGTGGATGTAATGACTTCCAGATCCGGATATGGAAATGCTGGAAATAGATTGTCCCCACCAAGGAATCTGCCCCAAGGGGGGCTGGAACAGCAAGTTGTTTGTTTAACTATGTTGCTGTAACACACCAGAAGGTCACTGCCTTTTGGTTGTAAGTGGATAGCACGGGATCGTAGCTGCCCTCCCTGTTCTATACTGCTAAATAGATTGGAAAGGGAGTCTATCTACTGAGGTGGTTTTTCTCTGAAAGATGATAAACTTTCTGACTCCTATCTTTTTGTCCTGGGACAAAGACTCTTCTGTCAGATTTTTATTCTGATGGATGCAGTGTATCAGAATGTAACAAGTAAAGGATGAACAGCTTCATAGCTCTATCAGTCTGGCAAAACAACCATTAGTCAATTTTTGGATCTCTCTTGACCTCAGCTTCACTGTCTGTACAATGGCAATAATGATATCAGCTGCTTTTACAAAAAGCTGGAAGATAAGCACTGATAAGGACTATCTGATAATAATCCCTCAATTACTATTATGAATTACTCCCCTGCTTCATTTGCTTTTATGCTGTTTTAAACCTTGTCACTGATTTCTCTCTTGCTTTGTTAGGGCTGTGGATGAAGGACATGTGTTGGGATTAATCCAAACCACATATCTTGATCCTGTCTTATCAAAGTGAAATAATTTTGTAAGACGTTTTAGGTTCAGCAAGGCCTATTTGGTTTTCAGCTCCTGGAATAGGGTAGAATGTAGAGGAGTGGGAGGAGGTCTCCTTTCTCTGTGCTGTGACTCAGCACTGTGGTGGGTTGAGGAATCCCACCCTCAACTCATCCTGTATCTCCTCCTGTCAGGCACTAGTGCAGAATTTCCAGTGGTTATCTGTGAGAGGAAACTCTTCCTTCCCAGCTTTGTGTCATGTGCCATCACTGGAAAAATCCAGAAAATATTATTAGAATGAGTTTTACTTAAATTAGATTGTACTACCTGGATTTGGCTTTTCAAGCCAAAAACGATTCCTCAACAGTACAATTTTTTTGAAGGCCCAGCTTTGTTCCCCACTTCTTACATAATGGACCCACACTGAATTAAATCCAGCTGAAAGTCTGCCTTTGAAAGATTTGAGGCACATCAGCATTCAGAGATTCTCAAGGTACAGAAATTTGGCAGCATCTGTGCATACCTTCACACTCCAAGCTGTCCCTTGAAGGAGGAAGGCCTGCCAGTTATTGAGTGTTATTCTACAATTAACCCTGTTGGGAGAAATGTCCATGCCATCATGGATTGTAACTGTAAAACTTGTAACAAATCATCACAATGCAATCAACCCTACCACTGCTGAAAAACTTTCCTTTTCTCTCTGGGGTATTTATTTGTTATGCACATTTTTTCCTTTATATGTTTTATTATTAATAATAATGCAATAATGTTGAAAATATCCTCGAAGAAGCCTCAGGAAAGGAATTTTATAAACATTACCGTGGAATAAAATAAGCGCATTCCATTTTATCAGGACATTTTCCAGTATAAATGGCCAGCTTTCTCATCACTCTGCCAACAGCTATGCCTGCCATCTGTTCACTGATGTCATACTATAAAGTTCACTCACAAAACTGCTTGTTGGGAAGTCCAGGGTTGTGCTAGAGAAGTTTTGTTTATGAATAAATATGCTGGCATCTCTTGAATTTTTGGGATTGTTTTAAGGAATAAACTTAATTTTTTTTTAGAGCTCAGGTTACTGTCTTCATTATACAAAGATAATGTTTTTTGAAATTAGTGGAGGTTTTGACTCTTCGTGTTTTGGAGGAATAACATGAATGGAATAACTGTTGAGAGAGAGAATCCAGGAACTCAGTTTTAATAAAGTGCAGTACATTTGTCTTCTGGAGAATAGACTCAGTCTAGCATGCTAAATTGGCCATCTTAAATTATTAATTTATAGGTAAGAAAATACAGGTCAGAGCTGTTTAGGAAGTGGAAGGGGAAGGGAAAGAGTTGTGTCAGTGAAAAAAGATAATTTTATTTGAAAGAGTAGGAGAGAGAAAAGAAAGAAAAGAGAGAAAGTCAAGGAAGTAAGATATCCAACCCCCCCTCCTGTCCCCCCCATCCGCCACCTTCCAGTTTTAGAAAAACCCACTGAAATTCCAGGTGGGAAATGAAAATATTATGGTTTCAACACTTCCTCTCTCCCAGGAAAAAGACAATTGTAGTTGGAAATGGCAACAAAAACATAACGGAATCTTGATGTCAGGGTACTGTTCTGGCCAAGCTCAGCCTTGGCCAGAGAACACTTTCCATCATGTATCATCACCAGTGTCTGGTCTTTCTGAACTCAGAGGAGCCCACACCTTTCCTTCACCACTGTGGTCACAGCAGCACCAAGAGCTGCACCCTCCCCTGTTGCCCCAGCCGTGGCCACTCTGCAGCTCCCCAAATGCTGCCAGTGGACTGCTCTGTCTGCCTGGGATGTGGAGACTGCATGATCTGAAAACCAGGCAGGCTGGACTGGTAGGAATTGGAATGTAGCCTGGGCCAGGAGTGGTGAGGGCACAAATGCAGCCAGAGGAACAAACTCCTGGACTTTGAGATGGCGTCAGGTTTTGGGTGGCAGTGTAGGAGCAGGTGTCCACAGAGGGGTAGGGGTAGGAAGATGTGGATGTCAGAGTCATGCTGGCTGGTGTGGGGAGCTTTTGTCATCCCCACACGAGGTGAAAGCAGTCTGACTCCTGACCCACAGCCTGTGTGTGTCTGTAGAGAGGGTCTCCCACTGGATTTCCTTGCTAGGGGAGACATGCTAACACGGCTCGGTGAGATGGAGGCTCCTGGTATGCACCATGGAGCTTTGGAAAAATGTTAGCCCAGGAAGACCTGTGTTGACAGGCATTCTTTGGTGTAGACCATAAAACACTATGGCCACAGACAGAAGCTCCTTCTGAGCTTCTCTTCCAGGACTTGCTGCCAGATCATCCATGGTACCTCAGCCTTGGTGCTGTGGTCTTGAGTAGGATCCTCTAGCCCGTTTCTGTTTCATGACCAGACATACACCCTGTTTCTTTACACACAGAACACTGATGGTAGCACAGGGAAAAAATAGTAGGACTTTGGGGAGAAAAAGAGCATTGGATACCCTGTTTCTTAAGAGAAGACAAGGAACTTTGCTTGCATGTTTTTGTATTTTTTTTTTTTTTTCAGGAAAATAAGGGTCAAGAAAGTTTCCGTGGCTATGCTGAGGTTAGAGAAAGTAAGACGCCAGAAGGGGAAGATCAATTTAAGCTGAAGTAAAAATGTTTCGTACCAGAAGGCAGAAAGATAAATGTAGCCAGGAATAAACTAAAATGGGAAAGGAGAGAATTTCTGACCATTTGAGGAGTAAACATCTGGACTCCCCAGAAGAGGACTAGGGATGAGGAATCCAACTTGCCCTCTGGTGGAGCTTTCCCCTGAATGAGAAGAGGACAACATGCTTATTAGAAGAAGACATGTGGTCCCAGGAGGACTGGAAGGGATATGATGTCCCCATGTTTTCTGTTCTTCTGCTCCACAAAGCTGAAGTATTTGGCCCTGGTTTCTGAAGCATCTCCCTGCTGAATCCAACATCGTTGCCTATCTAATTTGGAACACCACATTTGTAATTAAGGCTCGGGCAAGATCTTTATTCAGTAAGTGGCCCTAAAAAGCTGCTTTTTTTTGTCCTTGGCCAAATCCCAAATCACTGAAGAAAGCAGCGTAGAAGCTAAAAATTAGTCAATTTAATAGAAAATGGGAAATGTTCCTGTATCAAGTGTGCATCTGTGCCTCTTTATATATCCTAGTCTAAATATAGGTGCTCTGAGGGCTTGCTACAGATAACTGGAAAAAAGAAGGTGAAAAGAAAGAAGGCACTTAATTTCCTCTTGTCCTTCCTCCAGCCTTCAGTGTTTGCAACCCCCACCCCATCTGTGCCAGTTTAACCCCTTGAAGGCTCTGCATAGTGAAGCCACAAACCTGGGAGGATTGGAGGAAATCCCACCTGCAAAGTCAAGTGGCAAGGAAATGCTTTTCTTTTTTAATCGCTGTGCTTAATCCTGCCTTTTCTAAACACTGTTGGAGGCTGGAGTTTGTAATTTATTTTCTTAAATTACCATAAATTGGAATTTATGGGCCAGGTGATTCTCTTTGAAAAGGGTCCTTGTGCAATGGAGAGGGGAGGGTGGGGCCAACCTGTCAGCAGGGAGCTTTTGGACTACTCCAAAAGCAATTCTTTGTTTTTCTCTCTTTGCATCAATGTTCCCCCACAGAAAAATAAATAAATAAGCATTCAACCTTCTTTTAACAGCTGCCCACAAAGGTTCTTTTCTTAACTCTTTTCCCCCCGCTTTTTTTATTGGTCCTTCTGATTGCTTGGCACAGAAAAGGAGGAATAAGAGAACTCTAGAGACAGTAGGATCCTTTTAGAGACACCTTTCTTTCAGTGCCTCTTTTTTTTTAATGTAAGACATTTTTTGGGGGCAGGTAGTTGGGCTTTTTTCCTGAAGGAGGACTTCAGGGAGTAGTTCAAGGATGTCTTGGGACTTGCAGTTTACCCCTTTTTACCATGAACCAATTACCTTGTTTTTTGCTGAGGAGGAGAAGGATATTGTTTTATGTTCCCAACAACACAAATTTCCTTGAGTTAAGTACTCTGAGCTTCTCTACATTGCATACTATATGCTTTTTAGTGAGGTTTATGCTAACATGTTTTACCTTGTGCTGCCTGGGGCTATGAAAGGGAATAAATTGCTTTCTGGGTCTCCTATGGATTGGACAAGGCATAATGGGATTAAATTGCACTGAGAAAGAGTCAGGTTAGACATCAGGAAACACTTTTTCACAGTCAGAATAGTTAAATGCTGGAATACATTGCCTAGGGAAGGGGTGGAATCTGTGTTAATAGAAATTTTTAAGAAGAAGTTAGAAAAATATTTGGCAGAAATGTTTTAATAGAGCTGAATTTTGCCTTAGGACAGGGGATTGGACTCAAATGGTGTTTCTTACTTTGCTTCTCCCCTACCAGTTCATCCAAGGATGACTTCACCTTTCTGATCCAGGAGGAATTACAGTTCACCTAGTGCAATGTTTCTGCAGTAGATTGCACTTGCAGCCTGTTTCAAACACTGAACCGTGTTACTGTCGTCATCCCTGCCCCCTCAGGCCCCCACCTCGACTTCCTTGCTTGCTCCCACATGTGGAAATGAGTGTATATACTGGAAAATTAAGTTGTTCCAAAGTTTCCTGGCTACTGCCTGATGCCTACCAGACCATGGACCACAGACTGAAGAATGCTGGCTGTAGTGACCTCCTGAGGTCCATTCCAGTCCTAATTCCTGTGTTCCTAGCAGCACTCATGCGATTCATCACCACAGCTCTACTGACGCAGGAGAATTTGAGCCTTGGTAATAATTATGCTCCTGAGCCCTGGGAGAAAAAAGACTTTTCATTGGTGAGATTGAGTCTAGAAACAGGACAAATAACTTCCAAACCATGGCTCTTGGTCAATCTGCTCTTAGAAAGTCCGTTAGGTCCAGACCTTAACACACATCCACATTTGAAATCAGCCTGCCTTTCCAGCCTTCAGACAGGTGGTCCATTTCTGCCCATGATCAAGCAAGATATCTGAAAAATATCTGAAATATCTGAAAACATGCCAGCAGAAATTACTTGCCAAGGCTTTGACTGGAAATTGAAGAAGCCACAGATAAAATTGGTGTACTTGTCTTTTGTGCTTACTTATTCACATATCTAGCCAGGTTCTTCGAGGGTTTTAAGGTCTGATGTAGTACTTCTCCTGATTTGCATGAACATCCAGGAGAATAAAAATCAAAATATTATGTAGCATTCATACTTTCATAGTTTCTCCATAGAAAGACCTACCAAATAATTTTAAGAAGTGTTTGGCCTTCTTGGGACCTAATTCACAGCCACAGAGTAAAGAGACCAGTTTTTCCAGTTTCTGACTCCAGAAGAACCTGAGAGAGACCTTGCCATTTGCTCCAGAGCTAGCTCAACATCCAAGTTGTCATCATCCAAGTTATGCTCAATACTGGATGTATATCCGGCTGCCCAAAAAGGTGGAACAGCTCACACAGGCCTTTGACAGATACTGGGTTTTTTTCTGCCAATCTCTCCATCATCCACCCTGAGGGAACCTGCTGTGTCCAAATCAATATTGCATGAAGCATGGCTCTCCATCCAAAGCCCTGGGGGTTCACCTGCCCACACCTGCCCTGCCTGTCCTCTGCCTTTGTGCTGTGCCCCTTGGTCACCTGGGTGTAATGGTTTCTGGATGTTCCCTGAGAGACAGGAACAGTTCAGCACAACAGGTGTAACTCCAGGAATCTGACTTGAATATACAAAATCAAACAAGATTCTCATGCACTAGGAATGGTTAGTTCCTCTAAGTGATAGATAGATATTGGCTTGGTGCTGTCTGGGATATATCTGTCTGCTCCTTTCTTCCCACATAAAATCTTTCAGCTTTAATGCCACAAATCCTGTGTTGGAGATTCCTCCTCCTTTCTTATGTTCAACACCACTGGACACAGTTTCCAGTAATTTCTGGAAGAGTCACATGTTTGTTGTTCTTCTGACCCAAATCCAAGGTGACAAAAAGTATAATTCCTCCACAAGTTCCCAGCAGCTAGAGACCTGTAAGATCTTTGCATCCAGCAACTCATTTCTCCCTTGCCTCTGGGCTGTGTTTTCCCTTCACTCTAGATGGGAAATCTGGAAGTTTCCCAAGGACAGGAGAAATGAGACATTGGTGAATGACTGCAGGCTAGACAGTGAACAGTGTCCGAACAGGGATGTCAGATCACAGACTCATGAGAAAGCTGACTGAGCAGCTGATGAAGGCCTGTGGCTTCAGGTCTGAACTAGACTCAGGATTATAATTTTAATAAACATTTTTCATAATGAAGTCAGGCTTCTGGGCCATGTAAAGGCTAATGGAATGCCCCGTCATTTTTGGCATCCAGGACAGTCATTTGTTGACCTGCATAGAGGAAGGATGATTCTATAGGGCAGGCATTTGGTTGGGATGCTTGGGACTAACTTCAAGTTTTGCCACAAATGCAAATTGCTTAGACTTTCAAATGCAACTAACGAAGGAGGAAGGAAAGTACCTCAAAATGGCAGTACCCCCACCCATTTAAAATGGGAGCTGGCTTGCTTTGGGGACAGATGATGGAAAAGGTTTGCAAAGAAGCCCAAGGTATGCAGAGACTTCCTAAATAAAGGCTTCACACTTTTGCTGGGGAAATATGGACTGGGAGGACAGAAGGCTTGAAACCATCTCAGTGACCTTTAAAGATAGAAGGTCCTTCGATGAACCTCCAGCAAGGTTTATTTTTTAATACTTTTTATCTGATGCTTACTTTTCTCTAACAGCTAGGTAATGACAGGCTGCCAGCTCACTTGCTAGATACCAGGAAATACACGTGGTGAAGAAGTCATGACTCATGATATAATCTCTTTCGCAAACTTGAATGCTGTTTGTGCAAGTGACTTTTCTGATGCCTAATACAGAGTTGCACTTACATATCTCAGCATTGACTAAGTATCTCTTCTCGAATGGGTCACCTATTTGTATTCAGCTTAGAGAGTTTTGAGACCTCTGCTAACCAGTTTTAGTTGCTCAATGTCTCTAGTAATTGACTCAAGGAGACACCACTCAATCATGTAAGTCTTGTCTCCTTAGCAAAATGAGGTAAATATTTATGTATGTATTTGACTACTTTTAGTCATCAGGATCTGAAAAGAAGTAAGAAATCCACTAAGACCTGCAGGAGGGTAAAGTCAGTGCCTCAAAAAGGTCAAACTCAGAGCTCCTGTTACATGTCAGAGCCTGCAATTATGGTCTGGGTACTCACATCTGTGGTATGAGCCATTGAAGAAAGGGGGATGAACAGTGCTTGACAAGTGAGGCCCTTTCTCATATCTGTGCTTTGCCTGTCCTGAAAGCAGGAGTCTGAATACTGGAGCATGATTTAGAGGTTACCTGCACAGCCCAGTCTCTGACTTGCTTCCCAACTGGGAAGCACAGTGGGAAAAGGCACCCTGAATTCACTCTGCAGTGGTGCAGGACACACAGGGTTCTTAGTGCCTCCTCTGAACACAGGTGTGTTTGTATAGGAGGTGCCTCTGCACCTGCTGCCTTCTCAATCCTCATTTTGTATAAGATTCCCTGGTGGTTAGGATACTCCTTGCTGGGAAGAGGCAGGAGTGAGAAAAGCAAGCAACTATCTTTCAAACTTAATTTGCATAACATTGCTGGCCTGAACACCAAGGGAATTTTCAAATGTGACTGCAGCAGGGCTTTTGTGGTTGATTTCTTATTTGGTTTTGCTCCTTCTTTTTCTTCCCTCTTGAGCACTTTGTCTTATGTGTGTCTGGTTTATTCCCTCTTCATATTTATAGAAGGAACAAATTTACTGGGGAATGGGGTATCATCATAACACACAGCCTTTAGATCTTCTCTGTCAGGCTGGGACTATCCATGTTTTCTCCTCTGAAAGGGAAAGAGTTCCTTGGGTCATGACATATCTTTGTCCTCACCAGCACTGCATCTGCATTGAGCTCTGTATGCTGATCAACTCTGAATCATGAGAAATACCTCAGGGCCACATGCTCAGGTGCTGTGAGCAGATACAGCCCCAGTGGTTTTCAGATCAGAGGCCAAATAAGCGAGTCCTCAAGCCCATGCATCTGTTTATAGCTTCTGTAAGTAAGCAACTGATTAAATCCTCTGGAGCATGCCAATGTCTGTGCAGAACTACTCTGCTAAAGGAGGGGAGGGCTGGGAGGGGAAGGCACTCTCTGAATCTTCGGGGAAAGAGAATATGTTGTAAATAAAGCTACATGCCATTAATTAACTCAGCATAATCACCCTGTAATTACACCGATAATCATTTATCTTGGGCTCAGACCAAAAACCCTAATGGGGAAAATCCATCATATCCAATTTTTGTCCAGATGCTTAATTCCTCTACTAAACTAATCCTAACGGTTCTGTCAGCTTCATTATGGTGCGATTAGAGATGGAAACTAGAAAGTGCTCTGAGCATCTACCTCCCTGTCCTGCTTGTCCTAAACCATGAGGAAAAAGGGTGGAGAGGAGCTGGGAAACTTGGGCTGCCATATTTCTATTGGACATCATGAGTAGTTGTGCAAAAAATTGTTGGCAATATTTTGAAAAGAGATCACAAGTAGGGCACTAATTGGTCATTCTGGCACTGAGTGAGAAAATCTAGGCATTGATGTTAACCCCAGGTGAAGGGCTGGCATGAGGTAAATGTTGCTTCAGTCCTTTTAAAGCCCTTGCAAACATTCAGGTCTGGCAGCATGGAAACTGGGAATGGAATTAGGCTTCCTGGGAAAATTTCTGTTGTTGCAAAATTTGGTCTGAAGTGCCATGACTTTAATGTAGCACTTTAGGTGTGTTTTGCTTTGACCACTTTGCCATTACAAGGACAATATAGAGCAGGATGAAAAAATTATCTATAGGTTACACGAGGAATGGATAACAACATATTTGGATATTCTTCTATTGCTCAACTTGAAGCTGCTACAATGACCTGTATAAATTTAAAATGTATATAACTATTGCAGGCCCTGAATGATTGAATAATTGATGGAACATATTATTAACTTAGAATTAAAGAAGGTCTTGACCAAAGCACATTAACTCTTGTGGTTTAAACTGTTAGTGTTAAAGATTTTGTCTGCTTGTGTGACCGGATGATATTGTAGAATTGTAGAAGTCTTCCCAGTCTTGTCAGATGTTTTTCTTAGCTTTAAAAAAGTTCAGTGCAAGTCCAGACCAGGTAGGTTGGTCTCTATTTTGCAATGCTCTTTTTTTAGGAAAGAGGCACTGGAGAATGAAGTCCCACTTTGAAGGTGGAGCTCTCATTCCATAGAGGAATTTCAATCCTGGCAGCTTCTATTTCATTTAGGACCTACACCCT
The DNA here is from genome assembly GCA_013400775.1 of Chaetops frenatus. Classification (NCBI taxonomy): domain Eukaryota; kingdom Metazoa; phylum Chordata; class Aves; order Passeriformes; family Picathartidae; genus Chaetops; species Chaetops frenatus. Next base: position 730,159 of record VZTR01020593.1, on the reverse strand, counting down.
GTTGCTTATTATTTCCTGGTAAGCATTGGTAGAGAGGTCATCTATGCTGATGAATGCATTCAGCTCTCTGCAGTTAATTATGGCTCCAACAATGAACCAGCCTTCAAGGTCCTGAAATGCATCACTGCTTTCTTGAAAAACAACACCTACTTCACCTTCAAGTGCATTCATGCTGTGCTCCTAAAATGAATTCTATTCACCTACTCCCTCATACCTTGCTTTTATTTTAATTAAGGAAAAATAATATTTTTATTAAGGAAATCCAAACTAATCAAAGCACTGTTTTTATCCCCTAAACAGGGTTGCACTGAGATTAAGTTTGTTGTCATCTATGTAAAATCACAGATCTATCTTCCTGAACAGTTTCTTTGTGTAAGGAGGTGGTTTCTACCAGTGGGAAGGGACATATGGTTCTATGTAGTGTGTTTCAAAGTGGTCCCAAATAACTGTACTGAACCCCAGAACATGAATCTGTGTTCACCATAGAGCCAGGGCAATAAGGGGAGAGCTGTGCTCATGCACCTGTGGAGGCAGCACTGCTGAGCATTCTGTGAGATGAAGAAACACCAAGCATTGCTGTTGGTCCCTGTAAAGTGTGAACCTAGGGAAGGACAAGCATATAGGGGGATGGAAAGTCACCCTGGGAAGTGTTCTAAGGACTGACTGAGCCAGAAGTTGTCTTTGAATTTTTCTTCCATTGATTTGTCAACAGAGGTCAGCATTAGCTTCCTCTTCACCCCTGCTTTCTCTTCATCAGCCCTTTATGGTAAAAAGGCTGAAAAGGCTGAGAAAACCCTCGAGTTTGGCCAGGCTGTTTTGCCTACCAGAGACCTTGTTGCTGTTCTGGTGGTTCAGTCCTGGGGTTCCTTTGTGGGAAGGAGGCTCCACAGGCAGGTAAGGTCAGTAGCTGTCACTGCTCAGGCCACCTTGTGGAAGAAGCTGAGACAGAAAGATGAAAAATTTATGTGTGAATACATTCATGAATATATGGCTTATCATAATTGACCCCTCTCTCACCCGTTCCAGCTTGTTGGTTAGCTTTGGGCTGCATTAAACTCTGCCACTCCCTAATGCTTAACAAAGTTTTGCTAGACATTTTCTGGCCTCCCCAGAAAAGCATGAAATCCTCTAGCTTTCTTCTCTCCTCAGGCACACGCACAGGATGGAGGTGATCAATGGAGACCTTACTGGTTATTTATTTAACAAGGGAAACAAACCTAAACATGAAGAAGGATGGTTAAAAAAAGAATTTTTAAACAAACTCCAAGAACAGCAGCTGATCCTTCTCTTTTGTAAACAAGGCCTTGCTGTAATCTTTTTAACTCTTGCCACAAGTCAGATTTATCTTTGGACATCCTGCCCAGAAATCACTGCACTTTGCAGCAGAATAAACATTCAAGCAACCCAGCCACAGGGACACACACAGAGAAGGAGGTTGAGGGGCTTGGAGATCAAGAAGGATGTGGAGATCAAGGTAGTGAAAAAATGTTCAACTACGATGGCAAATAAAAGAGAAAAAAAAAACCCCAGTGAAATCAAATCCTTGCGTTGACTGTGTGTGGGTGGATAACTCACTTCCTTCACACACTCCTTACCCACTGGTGCTGCACATTGCATGTGAGGACTCCAACTCCTGTGCCTCCACCTCATCTACTTAAATCACTGAAGTATACACAGAAAAAAAGCTTTGAGATAAAGCTGGCACAGAGCAAGACGTGCAGCTTCCCCAGCAGAGCTGTGGCAGTGTGACAAGTGCTTGGATGCCATCCAGTGACCTGAAACCACTGAGACTCAGGCCTTAAGCTGAACTGAGCTGCTTGGTCCTGACTGAGACCTGCTGCAGTGACTGCAGGAGGTGCAGGGACCCTCTGCCTGCAGAACGTGTGCATTGCTGCACACACACAGCCTTGGGGCCACCCCACTGAGCCACTCAGCACCCCCGTGGGACAAGGACTGTTCCTTTTTGTTTTTAAAGTGCAAACTTCTGGGCAAATGCCCAGGCATTCAAAGTGGGGTGCAGAAGTAATAAAGAATTGAAGTTCCTTTGTGATAGAGCAATGCTGAGATCTTTTCTATACCACCAGTAGAATGAAGCTCAGAGTTTTTCAACATGTTTATATTAGATACTATAATAGCTGTCTTAACAAATATTGAAACAATGAGCATTAATTCAGAATCTGATGGTGGTGAGCAGTTGTATACTGACAGTTGCTCTTAATAGATCTGAAAATACAAGGTATTTCCACATTTTGGCAAATTCTAAAATAATCTATTTTGTCTATCCTATCAGGGCAGGTAGGCATGAGGCTGCAGACCAGCAGTGGTTCAGATACCTGGTGTTGTTGGTATGCAGAGGGCTTCTGTGCTCTTACATAAGGGGTTCAGGGCTGTACAGGATTGGTCAGGAAGACAGGTGGCAACATGGGACTGAATAGGAAAGAGATGTGAATGAAGTACATTTGCACTGGGCATAAGTTCTTGCTCTCTCCAGCCTGGCCACAGGCCTGGGCAAAGAGATTCCCAGGGCCAACCATCCACTGCCAGCATGTCATGACTTACTGATAAAATTCATTTGCTGTTGCACTTGTGCCTGGTGCCAGCTTCTGGCCAAGAGTGACATCATTTTGTCTGTGATCAACACCAACATCAAAGAAAGGGAAGGGAGGCCTAGGAAACCCACATAAATCTGAATGAAAGCAAACAAAGATGTGTCATCAGCTCTGGAGATGGCACCATCAGGAGAGAAGTTTTATTACCACTTGTTTGGGAGGACCTGTGCAGCTTGTTCATGGCTCCACATGAGTAATGTGGTTGTCCTGGGTCTCTGACAGTGGAAAAAGAATAATTATATTGCAGTGTCACATATTTCCTCCCTCTTCAGTGGGAGAGCTAAAAAGCAACAGGAAGTCCTCCAGCTCTGAGAACCATATTTTTGTCATTCTTTCTTTGGGGAGCTGCTGCTTGTATCAGAGATCTCAGATTCGTGACATGCCATCAATGGGGGCTTCCTCTGGTTTTCATTTTCTGCCTTACAGATGCAAAACTTGGGGCGCCTTCACAGGCAATCTGGAGGAATGAGTCTGCGGTGGAAAGGATGGTGCTGTGAGATGGTTTCTTAAAATGGAGTCCAAAGACTCAGGCTGTTATCCTTGGGTGACCTGGCAGGGACTGAGCTCCCTCAGAGCTGACGAACACGTGATATGATTGTTGTTGGGAAAATTGCAGCTGCAGGATAATGTCCTGAAAATTTTTACTGGGGTAGCTTCTTTTCTGTTAACATTCTTCTTTACTTTAAACTCAAAAACATTCTTAGGACTTTTTTAAAATATTAGCTCTTTAGTTCAGCTTTATGGTTTCATGCAAAAAACCAGATTTTTTTTTTTTTAACTCTCCAGATCTCTCCAGTGCCTCCAGAGGATGCATGTTGACTCACAGACATTTTTTTTCCTCTTTTAAGTTAATTCTGNTTTTTTTTTTTTTTTTAGCACATAAAGCTATAAACAAGTGATGAAGAAATCCATATTTTAAAAATAGATGGAAACGGTCAGGGCATGTGTTCTGCTACTCATGCAGAAAAGAGGAGCATCTGGTTTGAAGAGAAGGCTTCAATGGTTCCAGCAGCAATTTATAGTCATGGAGCTGTCAGCTTGCACCTGCCCTACAGGCAGTAAAGGAGACAGGGAAAAGGATTTTTTTTTTTTTAACACAGAGCCAGCCAATAGAACTCATTCTGGTGGCCCAAAGATTCTTAAAATGGCCAAATTAAAACTTGTCATGACTACACTGATGTACAGCAGCTAGTGTGTACTTTTCTGCCTTTGCCTTTGACTGATCCTGATAATGGATGGCTTGTAGGCCAGAAATGTGACTTAAAAGGAAGGAGAAAAAGGGATTTGACTGCAGTGCCCCAGTCCCTTTAGCCTCACAAACATGTCTCAGTTCTGCAGGAGAGAGGATCTGACCTCTCTCTTTTCCCTGCCAGAACTCCTGTGCCTCTCTTCCTGTGCCTCTCTTCCTCTGCCTGTGCCCATACCTGCACCCTACACCTGATGTCTGAACCCAGGACTCAGTGTCTGTGCCAGCAGGAGACTTCACCCACCAATACCTTTCACTTGCATAGATTTCCTCCTAGAGAGAAAAAGGAGCCCAAAATGTCAATCTATAGGAGAAAAACCTTATCAGCACAGCAGATTCTTCCTTCTGTGGAGAACACAGATAAAGAGCTTTCCACAATGCCACTGGATGCAGTGGTGGAACAAAAGAACCAAACTGGGGTCTGGAGCAGGAGTAAAATTTTAGTTGGGTCCAGGTTCAGAACAAATATTGAACTTTTCAGGTAAAGTTGTCAAGAATGCAATTCTCATCCTGTCAGAATTCCAGAGAGGATTTAAATAATGTATTTTAGATTGATGCAAATGATTGAAACCTCAGATGATTTGTAGAATGCAACTTCTGAATTTCTTGACTTCTGAAATATCAAAGTAACTATGTGGGAATCTTCTATTTTGGTATAGTTCAAGTATAATACTACACATTCTATATAAAGACCTAAAAAAGGTTCATGTTAGTATTATTTAAATGCTTTAGCTTGTAAAAAAAAGTAGCTCACATAAGTTACAAGCTCCATGAAGTGCTTTAATGAAGTCCAAATGAAAATCTGGTTTCAGAATTATTTACTCTCTCTGAAAATATATTCCAGAAAAGCATGTCTGTTTTGATAAAATGGCATTTCCTAATGAAAAAAATGATCATATTTCTCACTATTTTATCTTTTCAACTTGTTGGCCTGTTCGTTTTTCATCTCAAAGAGGAACAATTCCTCTTTAAGGGAATTTTTATTCCATACAGTCCATTGGAGACAAGTAAGTGGCAATTAACTTTCTGTAGTAAAATGTAAAATCTCTTGTAAAGTCTCTTTAATCACATATCTCATGCAAAATGTGACTTGTCAGAAGAGATCTCAAGCAAGAGATATTGCCCATGAAAAAAATGTAGTCATGTGCCAGGAACACAGAGATAAAGTCCCAAAAGTGAAAAAAACCAGCCAGTGAAAGACTGAGTTAGTCCTGTAGAAGCATCATTTCACTTTGGCCTGGGAAATAAAACCCCCAACATACCATTTCCTCTCTTAACAAAGAGGGGCAAGGATTAATCAGCCCTTGAAAAAGTAATAATTTAAGCAGGTGGAATGCCAGCAATGCTTACTTTCAGGGGAAGGTTTATAATGCTTATATCCTGTCTGCTTTACTTTAATTAAATGCAAAATACTTTCAAATAAACTATATTTAGTGGAGTAGGGATACATATCCTCTGGCACCTTTTTCTCCATGTTCTCATCCTGGTTGTGGTATAATTCCATGTTTTTCATGTTGTGCAATTTCAGTGTTTGCTCTACCCTACTTGCTCTTGGGGGTTGGATTTCATGTTCAAATAGGGCAGTAACTTCGCTCCTCTGGAAAGGAATAGCAGTCAGATTGAAAAGGTCAAATCTGTATCCCACAGTCTTGTTTTGCTACAGCTATATCTTTTTTTCAGAGTTCACATTGTTCTTCATCAGTGAGCACTAAACCCCATACGCTGCATGCCAACACAAAAGTGACGTGTTCATGGTTATGTTCTTTGTCAAAGATAATAATAGAAAATATAACTGGTTGACCTCTGGTAACTGACTGGAAGTCACACTTCTGCCCTCAAGATTATTTACAGATCTTATTTATTATGGTTGGGCTCAAAAGATACCAGCGTGCTTTTCTGATAGCTTTTGGGAAGGCCTTGAACAAGGCAAGGATCCCACAGCAATGGAACCATCAGTGAGGGCTGCCTATCACTGGGGACAAGATTGTCATACCAAAAAGCCTCTGGGTCACCAAGGTAGGAAGGGACAAGCCCCAGACTTGGAGGTGCCTTCAGTGAGGTCAGAGGAAAGGTGCATGAACTACAGTTTGGAAAAGATCTCAGTAAGTCTGTCAGGTGCCATCAGCTACCCATGTGAATGAAGCCTCTGCAGCTGGCTCTGCTTTATTCCAGAGTCACTTTAGTTTTAAAACCATAGAAACCTGATGTCTGTATTCAGCAGTTGGAACCCAAGAGTGGAAATGTTTTGCAATTGGGCAGTGGGGAAAACTTTGTTGGCTTTTTCTTCTTCTTCTTCTTCTCTTTTGCACAATTTGGTTAAAATACTGCTCTAAACCACTGGTGACAGCTCATCACTTGAGTACTGAGGAAAGCAGATGGTCTGATGCTCTTGGTAGACACACATTCCTGACACGCTCTCTGTGCCTGGCTCTCTGTGGGTTTGTCTCCTGAGCATGTGATGCTCACCCAGATCCACAGTTTCTCAATGTGGTGTTGCCTGCAGCAACAGGCACCCTGAAGGGTCTTTCCCAGAGAATTTGACTCCTTCACAGCACCAGAGGAGATTGGTAGCATGTCCCCATTGCTAGAGTATATCAGCTGCTGATGAGAACAGGACTGAGTTCTTTGCTAGCACCTCCACATTGACCTAATGGGTAACATGCAGGATCATATATGGGTATGCAGCATAGCCAAAATATCCTGTGGGCAAAAAGGATGGTTAGAAAGTCAGACGGTCCTTAAACCCTTTATCCAGTTGTCTGTATTGTAGGAAACTCTGTATTTAAAAGAAATAGGGAGGTGAGTATCCGTTTTGGTATCCTAGAAGCCTTATCAACTCTGTAAGGAGAAAAACCAGAACAGCTTTGAAAGTCAGCAGTTGTTTATTTCATTCTCTTCAGAGAGCTGTTAAATCTCCATGCATAGTGAGGTTAGTCCCTTAGGATTTTTTCTGGCTATTTTGATGAATTACCAAAGTCACTGGCAGATGCTGGTTGTGAGGTAAATGCTAAAACTCTTCCTCTGTCCTGACCTCTCTACTGCTGTGCTGTGCTCCTCAGGTGCTCTGCACCCTAAGCTGGAGAGCTTTTTTTGCACATCTCTCTTCTCATGTTTGCACCTCTGATATCTGTATATTATGTCAGGTTTTAATAGAAGTTGTGGCTTCAGGTAGAGAGTATCCCCACCCTGCTTTACAATCATCCCAGACCTAAACCATCCAGGGGCTTCTGCAAGAGACTAAGGCAAGAGAGGCCAAAGATATGTGTGGGCTTGGGTTGTGGGGTTTTTTTTCCCCTTGTGACAGTTTGAAGAAGAAGAGGATAGCCACTTGTTGGATATCTCCAGATAAGTGGCTTAGGAGGTCCTTGGAGTGGGCTGAGAAAAGGGATAAGGAAGAAGTTGAAGTCTTGGGAGTCTTTTGCAGAAGTGTAGGAAGGGACTTTTGGTTCATGAAGGGTCATGTTGTCCATCAGTGAGGAAACTGAGGCAAATTCCACATCAGATGAAGAAAGGATGATCTGCCAGTGTTCAAAAAGAACACGTTATAAGAAGAGCAGAACAGCAGACAGCAGGTGGGCATGCCAGTCTTTTATTGCAGACATTCCTGTGCTGGGAAAATGGAGAGCCTTGGGCCTTCATTTTGGTGATTCTTCTAGCATAAGACTGACATTTTCTCAGTGGAGAGAGATTTCGGCCAGGTAATGTCCAGCTTAGTCCTTGCCAGCTCTCTGCTTCTGCTGCTGCAGATGGGCACATAGGGTACATGTCTCTTACCCTTTAGAAATATGTTGCCCAGAGAAGCCAAAATACAACTAACAAGAAAAAAATGCTCTGCACAATAAAACAGAATGCCATAAAAGTGTCAGCGCTTCCAAACCTTTCCCTGGTGGGTCACAGCAGAAATATCCATCGTTCCTCTGGGGTGTATCTCCTGCCATCTGCTTCTCATTCACTTTCCTCCTCGTGTCACCCCTTGGAAGGATTCTGGAAAAGAGGGCTTGGCACCCATTGCCAGGAGATTTGCATCTTTCATTTTAATTTGAAGGGTTCCCTCCTCTGAGGGAAAAGTTGGCATTATCCAGTGAGACAAGTTAAAAAAGGAAAACAAAGGGATACACCCATTTCTGCTGCAATTCTCAGATTGATTTCTGCGATCCAGGTGAAAGGCAAGCCAGGAGTTTTCTACTTGATGGTTAAGAAGAGTTTCTCTCCAGGGTCAAGTGGGAAACTTCTGTCTTGGTGGCTCATTTGTTTCAAAGCTGGCCTGGACTGGCTCTGTGCTGGAGCAGGGAGAGGTTCTAATGCTTATGAACATGGCCTGGTTTTTCAGGGCAACTTTGGAAATGTGAAGACTGTTTCCAGACTCCTAGGTTAGCCCAGGACTGCAGGTTACAACATTCTGAAATCCTTACTCACTCCTGTTGGTGGTGCAGTGGCTCCCTCTCTGCCTCATACCAATTTGGTTCCACCAGGTGCCACAACAGAATGGTACCTGCAAAACCCCTGGGAAAGGATGGGGTGATGTAACTTTGGCAAACCTGAGCCCCACACTCAGGGGAGGCAAAGAGGGCTTTTAGGGCTGGTGTGTCCCCACCTGCCTTTGTCCCAGGCTAGTCTGGAAGATCTTGTCCCTCTCATCACTGACAATACTGTCGGCCTAGATGCATCCCCTCCTAGCCCTTCAGCTGACCAGAAGAGGGGACTTCCTCCAGAAGAGGTCAGTCCATGAAATCCTACCTTTTCACCACCCCATCCTGTCACTTTTCCCACCCCAGAACAAATGGGCATTATCTTCTAGCTGGATTCTGCCTTTACAATTTGCTGTCACTTTTCTGGGGGCAAGGCAGAGTGTGTGTATTTTTGTGTGTGTGTGTGTGTGTGTGTGTGTGTGAGGGAGGGAGGATTGATAAATCCCAGCAGTGTCTGTAGTTACACAAGGCTTTCCTGTGTTGCTGCCCACATAACCTTTGTGATTAGAGAAATGCTCACAACACAGTCAAATGTCATCAGCCTTGCCATGACTCCTGCACAGTTTATCCATGCATCTGCAGGAGCACAGCAAGGAAGGGGGATGTAACCGTGTGTCTGCAGTCCAATCCTTGCTGTCTACTGCTGACAAGGCAGAAATTTTAAGGACAACTTTTAGGTGTGGTATTAGTGCAGCCTTGGATTGCTGCTTCCTTTGTCTCCGGGATGCATGAAAGCGTTTAGATTTAGATCAGCATGGGGCTCTGCAGTCTCTCTTGTGGAGCTGGGCAGCTTTTCCCCCCCAGAGAGCTTCTCCTCGTGCATAAGCCAACAGCTTCCAGCAGGAAAATGGGAGGGAATGGAGATGAAAAGTCTGCCCAGAGCAAGGAGGAAGGAGCACAAAGGAGGAAAAGGGAGGGAACAGATGCCATCCATGAGCCCCCACGGCTCCTCTCCGACATGCTGTGATGAGCCCCCACAGCACATGCTGCACTCCTGTTCTCAGGGGAGCTTGAGAGGGAAGCCAAACTCTCCTACAAATACCCTCCATTCTGGCCTTCCCAGAAGCTGGAGATTGGTCTCAGACAGATGTCAACAGGCCAGGCTGGCAAAACAGGACACTCCCTCTGATAAAGAAGGCCTAATTTTTGCTTTCTGATCCCAGAAGTTCTATGTTTCCCATAACTGCCTTGAAAGGGAATTAACTCTAACATGTGACAAGTGGTTAATTAAGGCCTTGTGCCTCATTACTGGTCTCTGGTGAGCATAAGGATGTTATGCAGCTGAGTAAGTGCCACTCATGTGCATTGAGAAGCCAGGGCAATCTTTAACACATCCAGCAGGAAAGACGTGTTTTACAGCTAGCAGGAGGTTGTAGCTTCCCCTGCTGCCTGTGAAACAGGCAAGAACCACTTTCTACACCTGCCTCAGAGGCTGGGGAACAGTTTGGGATGCCTCAAGCCCTGCAAATTGCAAGCTGCAGCCCTACCCTACAGCTGAATTGCAGTTAGCAAAGGACCTGAAACATTTTGTTCAGCCTTGCTGCAAATAAACCCTCTCCCTTCCTCCCCTTCTGAGATTTTCATTTTAGAGCTAGGGAAAAATGCACTGAAGGAAGAGAGAATTCTTGGCAGGATCTGCAACTGGCTGGCAACCAGAATCTGGGCTGCAGAAAGGCGACCAGTTTGAAACCAGACTGTCCCACACGGAGGACAGCACTTGACGAATCCGCTGGGATTGCATTCAAATAGCCAGGCAGGGTAGGCTCACCAGATGATGCCGATTAGCATAGCTCAGCATTGCCCCTCTTTGTAAGTGCCAGGAAATCTGTCCTTCATTGTCTAAGCAACCAAATACACACACACACACACACACACACACACACACTCAGAGCGTTTGGGAGGACTGGTGATGATGACAGGTTTGAATGCTTGGTGCAAAAGCTTTGTGCCCAGTGGACTTCTGCCGTGTTTCCTGAGATACTAGTTTATATGTTTGTTTCTTTGCTTCTATGAAAAATGTTCAAGGACTCCTTACCCTGGGCAAACAGAAAAAGATGATGTTATCAGCCCGTGTTTGCATCATGCTTTTGTGTGGCTATGTTTCTTTTTGCAAACAAACTGTTTCTAGGTCTGAGTCACCTGCCTTCAGTTTGGATATCACAGTACACAGTGTCTGGACAAATATTTAGACCCACCAGGTAAAGACACAGGCCCCAGTATCCCCTTTTGTGCCCAGTCAGTGGGCTATCTTTGCTGTCCTGCAGCTCCAATCCTTCTTCCCAATGCTCAGGTTTTGGGTGAAACAATAATTAATGCACATAAACATTCAGCAGGGAAACTAGTAACTGTATTAAGCCATTGATGATGCAATTTGCTTTCAGGCATAAAAGCAGTGGAGGCTGCTACAAGGGGCTTTATGGGTCAAGATCTGTAGCTGAGATTTTAGAGCTTCTCTCAATAGAGAAGTGAGGAAATGCTTGAAATTGCAATGGGACATGCAGGTGAGGAATTATTTTTCATTTTGAAGTTTCTGGGGACAGTCACAGTGTATCAAGGTCATGAGCAAAACAGAGACCTGGCCCTCAAAAATAATTATTCTACTCCTAAATCTACTAATGCCTACATGTACATCTTCTAACCTCAGTTTCCCCATCTGGGAAACATCAGAACCCTGTTCCTCACCTCCTTGTAAAGCACTCTGAGATCTACCCATGGCAAGTGCTATAGCTTAAGTTAGTACCAGCAATATTTTTGCTCCCAAGTGATATATTCAACTCAAATATTTATATATGTTCAAAAATCACATATTTGAATTTCACAAGCTACATTTTTCCATAAATGCTAAAAGAAAAAATTGAACTGAACATGCTCTCCTTCTGCTAAACCTTTAACTACATGCAAAATATTATAGTAATTGCAGCATTAATTACCTGTCTGAAAGTATTAATTCCATTTAAAACCAGATGTGAGCATCTAGTCTTAGTCTGGGTTTTGTGGACTCAACAAATGGGAAAATGGTATTAAAATTAGCATTGCTGCTTACAGGGATTTTATGAAGGAAAAGAAAAAAATGCCCCTTTTCTTAAGGTTGGTACTGAGGATATCTGTTTCAGACAACTTTTTTTTCCTCTTGCCTTCTTTTCTGCACTATTTCCCTTTGTACAACTTGACAACATTCAAAATACTGAACATAGTAGTGATTGCTGCTTTGCACAGCATTTGGTCTCTGGGCAAACTGGGAATATTAAACATTGGTTGTCCACTAAAGCCAAGGGATAGAACTTGGGTAAAGCTTTTCCTCCTTATTTTGGTTGAGTCTTGGTGACACTCATGTGCTATTAAAATCTGTCTCAAAGGTCTTACAGGAAAAGGAGCAGTAAAACAGAGCAGACTCTGAGATTTTGAGCGAGTGAATTTCTGTGCTTGTTTGGAGCTCCTAGACCAGTCTGTAACCATTGCTCATGGGAGGAAAAACTTTGAGGGTTAACTTTTATGGAAGTGAAGGTAGAAAGAGAAACAAAAAATTTTGTTTTGCTTACTGGGTAGAATTCTTCTTCCCCTTCTCCCTTCTCCCCAGTCAGGACAAAATACAGACTATAATTTCTAATGAAATCAGGAAGGGGGTAATAGTTCCTGGAAGAGGAAGAGAGAGACTGTGAGGAGATCCCTGCCAATAGTGTTCAGTTACTACAGAGAGAGCACTGAGCAGCCCAAGGAAAGCACTTTGTGGGACAGATTCCTTTGGCTTACTCCGATTGGATTTTGTTTTTTCATTGGGTGACAACTTTTTTTCACTTTCTTGCTCTGAAACGTGCATTTTAAAGCTGTTCTGTCACAAACAGACCACTCTGTCTCCTGTTGCACGTCTGTGGAATGAAACACGGTCCTGTCGCCTCTTCTCTCCCTGCTGAGGTGCTCTGTGGGGTATATTGCCAGGAAGCGGCAGCACTTCCTCAGAAATGTTAATGATACCAATCAAAGCCTTGTTTGCAGGCCCCACACTGAGCCCTGGAAATTCTGGGAGTCAAATAATAGAGATGCCACCGCTAAAGATCAGAGGAAGCATCTGGGAGGGGCTGCAGTGAGGACAGCAGCATGATCTAGTGTCTCTTTGTAGTCCCTGAGTGCTCTGACTCCCAGCACTTCTAGTAAGTGATGCTGGAGCATTTCACCTTGTCAGCAAACTCCACTGGCATCCCTACATCACTGCCCACCAGCAGACAGGCTCAACCATTTCTTTTCCAGTTTAGTGGCCAGAACCTGCAGCATGATGAGGAAAATTTAGATGCTAGCCCCTGTTGTTTTGCTGCAGAGCTATTTATTGCAGTGGCTGGTTTGAATTTGTGGAGCGCCCAGAGGGTGCTGAGCTATGGACCATTGTGTCCCAGACACTGGAGAAATGCTAGAGGAAAAAACACAGACCAGCCCTCAAGGGGTTTATGGCTGAAGCAAAAAGCAGGGTTAAGATGTTCTATAGATAGATGGGGAGTAAGAACGAACCAGAGAGCTACGTGTGGGATATTGCTCAATGTTGTAGTTGGGAGGATGTGATGCTCACAAAGATAAAGTAAAAGCCATTGGGAGAGCTAAAAGTTGAGTCTGGATACCCTCACTTCTCCTTTTGCTTTAACTCCAAAGTGGATGTCCTCCCTTCCTTACATCCTGGAATTTCTTTTAACCAGAATTTTAACCATAGTTTCTCTGAAGCTTTGGAGATTTTCAGTTCAATTAGAGCCATTTCCCTAGGCCAACAACTTGTGGAGCATCCTTGGCCCATTCCAGTGACTCCTAGGCTGACAAAACATCCTCTTAGCAAATATTTGCAAGTGATTCTCATATGCATGAAAACATACAGAGGGCACAAGCCACTTCCATCAGCTTGTTCTCCATTGAGCTTTCTCGTAGCCACAGGCACAAGAGGGATCCCTCCCCTGTTAGAGGATGCAGGCAATTCCTGGGACAGAAGGACCATGGCATGTTGTGAGAAGGAGGTGAGAGGATGAAAAAGGGCAAATTAAATTTAGTGATGAGGATTTGTGGCTCGGAGCGCTGCGAACAGGCTGGGTTTGAGCCCCGAGCTAACCACACACAACCCAGCGGGGTGCAGACCTCGACTGCTGGGGAATTCTGCAGCTGGTGGGGGGTGACAGTGTGCTGAGCTGCTCAGGGAAGGCAGGGTGGTGAGGAGGAAGGCTTCCCTCCAACACACATGTGCAGTGCACACACACACACACACACACACACACATGCAGAGTCACAGTCCGAGCTTTGAAAAGGATTAGAGACACACCATTGTTCCATTAATTGAAGCACAGCAGAGGGAGGTGTGTGTGCAGAAGCAGGGACGGGAGGGAGAGCAGAAATAACTCAGTGCATTAATAAGATAAGAACTAGACAAGGACAAATAATGTATCGTTACACCCCAGAGACAAAAGGGCAGCTTCCAGAGGGCTGAGGCTTACACTCTAATCATCTTGACTTTGTAATGTTATACAAGTAGAGGCATATTCTGTGGCTTGGGAGACTTTGCTGAGTAAAACCCTGCAAGCCACAGAAAAATGCTTAAGCAGCCTTTTAAAGCCTGGCAATGAGCCAGCCCTCTTCCCTTCCCTGTACCCCCCTTCCTCTACCTCCACGCCACTGCTGTAACCCAGCCAGAGAAGCAGGAAAACCCTTGAGACAGGCAATCTTTATTGGTGACGATATAAAAAGCTTTTAAAGACAACGGGAGGATTAAAGCCTTAGGGTCAGTCGCTACATTCTTGTAAGTGAAGAGGGTGCAACAAAATATTTAAGCTCCCATGTAGCCAAAGGCTTTGGATTCAGTGAGAAAAAAGGGAGCTGTTAGGAGGGAAGGGCTTCTGACTGCAAGATTTGACTTGGCTCTTGTGCAATGGGGCTTGGTCCTTGCATGCTTTCCCCCAGCTCCTGGTGAAGGTGGGGAGAGGATGGAGTGAAGGGTCAGGCAGTGATGAGCAGAATTTTGATGGGCTGTGACCTTGGCTCCCAAAGGCCATCTTGCAGCAACCCTCACTCCTAAATGTCACCCCAGTGCTCCCGATCTGAACATGCTGCCCTTGCTGCTGCTGCTGCTATTTCAGGAGATGGCAGCCCTCCCTACATTAGCCTGGAGCCACCAGCCTGTAATTTGAAACAGCAAAATCCATTCTGGTTGAACTTCCCACTTCAGGATAAGGCAGGAACTGTTCTCTCTCAGCTGCACAGTCACTCAGCACTTCCAGCTCTTATCTGCAGCACCCCAGCTCTCAGCTCCTTAGGATAAGTGCAGTACAGGGAGCTCCCGACCGTACCAGCAGCTCCCCCTGCCCTGACATCGATTAAAGCCTGCTCAGATGGGCCCAGGGCTGATGCACAGCTCCCTCCTGCTGGCACTGGCACTGGTGGAGGGAAGCACTGCCAAGGAGAGGCAAGTTTAATGGTATGAGGTAGAGCTGTAAACTTCCAGGAAAAAAAAATAAAAATCCAGGTATGTGCTGAACTGGGCAGGATATGTGCAGAACCGGGTGGAGAACAGAAACAAGAAAGCCTGATGTGGTCCTTCAGCCTGACTCTGATGCTGAGTGAGCCTGGCAGGACTAAAAACCACCCTGAATGGTGATCATCCCAATTGAGTTTCCCCACGGTGCCTGATACCAGTGCTGCTGCAAACTGGGATTGCCACAGCTAGCAGAATTTCCCATGTCTGTGGGAAAGGGTTTTCTGAAAGATTACTGCTGTTGATACTCTGAAGATCCTCTTGGTAAATCCATGAGGGGAGGGAAAGAGGACACAGAGAAGGTTTGAAATTGTGAATAAGGCTGTACCCAGGGGAAGCAGGTCACAAGTATCAGGGACTGGACTGCTGAACTGTAGATGCACAGAGTGTCTGGATTGTTTTTTATAATGGTAAAAAAGACTGTCAAACACTCAATAAACAGAAAAAAAAATAGAAAACAAACAAAAAAAAAAAAAAAAAAAAAAAAAAAAAAAGACATGAGAAAGAGAGTCAGAGTCAGACATACTCCATGTAGTTGAAAATTTCACCAGAATTTTTGAAGACATCTGTGTTCCTTTGGTCAGGAGAAGAGTAGGTGCTGATTTAATCCTTCACTGCTACATTTTCCCTGGTTTCAGGCCCAGTGCCCTATTTTCTTAAAACCCAAGGACTTCTTGCTCCTGCAGAACATAGCTCGGTTAAAAGGAAGTACAAAACCTAATTTCTCATCCTTGATTTCCAGATACCTACTAATAATTTTGCTTCTTTTTTATTTTGTAGATGAAGGAAGGGGCCTTTTGATGCTTTTGTGCAGTGGTTTATTGTAAATTGTCAAATTTGCCCTTTCTGAGCTTTCATGGTGGTATCAGTTCTAAGTGCTTGATCTGTGCATAAATCTCCTGTACCAAACTATATCCTCAGTGTCTACTTTTCTTTTCTTTTTTTTTTTTTTATTTGTGGGTTGATGTGTCCTAGAGTTTGCCTCCTTTCCTCCCTTCTTTCCACTCTCCATCCCCATATTCCTACCATCAGTTAAGATAACATATTTCTGTTGTCTACTCTTTATTCTTATACTCATCATAAAGTTCATACATGTTGGCACATTTTCCAGTTATGATTAAGCATTGCAAAGATCAGGAAGAGGGGTGGGAGTAGTGGAACATCTTAGTTGGCTTAAGCAAATATGCAAGCAGTTCTGCATGTTTACACTGCAGGAGGCAAGGAGGAAATCACTTGATGTGCAAAGGACTTGAAGGTGGTGAGGTTTGGGAGGGTTCTCCTATCCTATGAGGATTTGTTTCAAAG
Organism: Chaetops frenatus; assembly: GCA_013400775.1. Taxonomy (NCBI): domain Eukaryota; kingdom Metazoa; phylum Chordata; class Aves; order Passeriformes; family Picathartidae; genus Chaetops; species Chaetops frenatus. Next base: position 714,034 of record VZTR01020593.1, on the reverse strand, counting down.
TGTTGGACCCACTCCCGGAAAACGTTCCGTGTCTCTTCCACAGGAAAGTTATCCTTATAGTAGAGAGCTCTGTGGTTCCAGAGAAACAAAGTTGTCAGATACCTTTCATCTTTTGCTAGTGGCGTTGCTATGGCTGTGATGGCAAAAGGAGATCATTGAGACAAGATTTGTCCGGAGAGGGAGAGATTTTCCAACTATAACTAATTCCTGATGCTACATGTCTGACTTCTCAGCCCCAATCCTCCAGGGAGACTTACAAAATACCCTAGAAATCTGTGCTGAAAGCAAGAATCCATAATTCTACTGTCTACCAAAAATGGTGACTCCAGAAGAGGTTCTTGGTGTGTCACATAATATACATGCATAAAATCATATTTTAACATGCACACTGCCTATATTAAGCCCTTAGTATCTCAAAGGCAACAATTGTGTGCTAGTGGGCACACAAAGACCAGTGCCAACTGAATCAATGTTCATTTTGCAAACATCTTCTTTTCCTCAAGACCTGAAGGCTCCTTTTCCTCAGAGAGGGAAACCCGATTAACATGTGGTAGGGGTTCAGAGAACTTGCATGCCCCACTGGTGATTGAGAAATCATTGGCATTTCTGAAGAGATGATCACAGTTTTTATTCTCAGCTGTTCAGGTCAATGGCTACTTCGCACCAGTGTTTCCCAAAAGATAATGTCTAGCATATCCCCAAGATGAACTACTTTAGTTTGAAATTTCCAAAACTATGAAGCCTACATACCCAGGTATATTGCTGTGGGGCAATCCATCTGATATATGGTGCAAGAATATTAACTAACATCTGGTTTTTTTTCTGCCAGCAACTTCCATCTCCTGCAAGAGTATCAAAAGTTGAAACTCTTACTAATGTTTAGTGCTACAGGAGGCTTGCAGTCTGTCTGTCCAAATTGTTTCTATTGAGTTGTTTATTGGTCAGTACAAAGTTCCGGATGCAGAAAATTATCATGGAGGCTGCAAATAGCAGTTATTTCTTGTTTCCTGCACTCAGCTTGGTCTTGAATTAATTCCTTTTTTGGGGGATAGATTCAACCCCAATTCAGAGATATTGAAATGGTGAAATATTAAAGGTCTTGTTTGGACTGAGAAAATTTAGATGAAGGTCTTAAAATTTTTGTTTAAAGAGCTTGGCAAGCTATACATAAGAAAATTAGAATGGCAATATTCTCATGCCTTTCCTCCATGAGAAAGAAGACATGACAGATGAAGACTAACTCAGTTTTTTGTGAAATTAGGAGAGGACAACATCCTCATTTTTGATATGTGAGCTGGGAAGATCGAGACTGAAGACAGAAAGAAAAAATAAAAGTCATGCAGTATCATTTTTTTGAGTTATTAATTTTTTTTATGATCATGGCCATGTCTACACTTCTAATCCTGGATCCATTCAGAAATTCAAGGACAAACATATCAAGGGGCAAGGAGTACAGAGGCATCTTTTTAGTAAGTGACCCACTTCAGGCAAGATGATTTATTGTGTGAAGAGTTTTGTGACACAAACAGCAAGGGATCGGCAGTGAGACATTGCATGTGAAGTGTTTCCATATTTTCTTAGGCTACCAAGTGCTTATATGCTGGGATCATTCTGTTAACCAGTAGTAGCTAGCAGGGTGAAAATGTGTTGCTATTTTTTAATGGTGTTTCAGAAATGGGACATACTGGTGACTGAGGAATGATAGTTGCATCAGATCCCTTTGCAAAGGTTAGTCCTGCTATTCTTAAATACTTTATTTTGAGTACCCTTTTTTTTTTTCCTTTTTTTTTTTTTTTTTTTTTGTATCCAACTCAGTGCCAGAGGTTCTGAGGCTGTGCATGAAAATACAACACTATGTATAGTACATCTTCACAGATATGTCCCACACTTTCCTTTCTAAGGTCAGCACTGGCAACACACAAAGCCACGGTAGCTGGAGATGGAAAAGAAGCTAATTAGCTCATCTATCTCTTTTGAAGGCTAACTCCTTGCCAAATTTCAGGAATTCAGTCCAATCTAACTGAAAAGTTCCAAGCATTTAAGATCTCCTCTTATCTCTTGGGAGACCACTTACAGGTCAAATACATATCAAGAAGCACTATGATAATGTTTAAGCCCCAAATTCCACTTCTTAGCTTTACCTTTTCACTAGGAGCTCTGCTTCCCTGGGCTACCCTAAGTAATTCCTTTCTTTCCTTGACCCTTTCATGCCCTTCACAAGATTGGTGTAGTGCTATTTATAAACTCTTTAAGGCAGAGACTGGATTTTCATTTATCTTAGTGCTACAGAAAAAAACATGGAAATTATCACTGCAAATGGCTAGAATTAATAGATTTATCTCCCCAAAAAATTGTGTGATTTTTTTCTCTCCAATAAACTTCTTAATTGGACATTTTATATGAAGGTAACGTAAAATTCAGAAATAATCACTAAGTGGGTCAGTGGAAAGAAACATGATTCCAGCCTCCCAGCTGCTGGCCATGGATCCTTGTTAATGCTCGAAGTTTCATTTGGCCTGTCATGAACCATCTTTTCAAACTTCTCACTGCATACTAAGGGCAACAGGATCCTGTGGATCTTCAGATCACTTAGCACGACCTGGAAAGTTACTAACAGCCTTTCAGTGACAGTCTGGGAATCAGCTTCCATCTGCAGATTTATTATCTGCTCAGCTCCATCACAAGGTCTTGCTTAAACCTGACCCATTAGACACAGCCCTCCTGTCTAATTTTCCACCCGCTTTCCNCTGCGGATCCCTTAGCACGACCTGGAAAGTTACTAACAGCCTTTCAGTGACAGTCTGGGAATCAGCTTCCATCTGCAGATTTATTATCTGCTCAGCTCCATCACAAGGTCTTGCTTAAACCTGACCCATTAGACACAGCCCTCCTGTCTAATTTTCCACCCGCTTTCCATGATTAATCTTCTTAATGCAGCTACCTGCTGCAGCTGGATGCATCCTGAAGTTTCTTGTTCAATAATTAGTATTTAAAAGGGGAAAATATAGCACTGAGCCTTATGTTTCCTTTCTTTATTTTTTCCTGGGTGTCCATGTAATGCTAAAGCACCTGGAGCTACAGACCCTTGGACATATAAGGGACTTTGGCTTGGTTCCCTGGCTCTTGCAGAGTTAAGGCACAATGTACATGTAATCAATGTCCAGCCAAGCATCTACAGCCTGGCCACAACTCTGGAGCTGAACCTCCCTTCCTTTTCAAGGGATATTTGGAAGAGTCCTAAAGGGCTACTGAGAGCTGCTATTACCACCCATTTGTCCAGGGGAAAAGAGATGGATGGATGGATGGATGGATGGATGGATGGATGGATGGATGGATGGATGGATGGATGATGGATGGATGGATGGATGGATGATGGATGGATGGATGGATGATGGATGGATGGAGACAAACCAGATGACTATCAGTGGAAGAACCCCTCACGTTCTTGCAGTTGAAGCATGCACCATGTCCCTCCCAGTTTTCACTACTACCTGGAGCAAAGTCTGCTGGTAGCATGAAATGTGGTATATGAGACCTCTGAAGACAGGAAAGCATTGTCAGTAGGGCTCCTCACAGAGTTATGGCTTCATTTTCATGGCAGCATCATAAGCCCTCATGTGTAATTGTTACTCTATGAAGGATTGAAAGGAATTGACCCTTTCTGGTGTCATTATCAGGGTGACTTTAGATCCAAAGCCAAGTGGATCAAATCCAATCCTATTGGATCTGTTGAAATGCTCCTGTAGCACCTGGTTTCTCATTTCAAAGACAGGGTGGTAGCTCACAACTCCTTTTACTTTTTCACTCAGTTTTCTGTGTATAATATATTTAGAGCTCATGCTTAAACGAATACTAAGTATTAGTCAGGGAGCTGGAGGAGTCAGCTTTTTCGTTGCATTCTAATATTTGGATGCTGGAAATACCAGGAGGTGATTAGATTTTGTATCTATTTCTCCCTGTGAATAACTTGCTGAGGTATCAAAAGCAGTTATGGGGAAGTACACAGTCTTAAAAATACCAAGAATGAGGTATTTCACTCGGGTTTGCCCAAATCAGGCTGTTTCCATCCTCATTTGCTGTTCCTTAATGGGAGCTCTTTAGGAATCAGGAAGTGAAACCCTCAGAGAAACGAATTGAATTACAATTTTGTAATGGAAAAATGCATGTTAGGATTAATTAGAGAGATAACACAGCCCTTTGTTTTCCAGTAGCACCTTTTTCAGCCCTCCAGAGGCAGGGAAACCAAAGTCCATCACCTCCTGCACCAGTGCTGAATGCATGGCCTTCACGAGCAAACTCCAGAGAAGTGACACCATGAGAAGACTCCAGCTGAAATGCAACTGCAGAAGACACCATTATCACACTCTGTCCAGCAGTGAGAAAGTGCTTTTAAACAAAAATTAATGTGAATTAACATCAGAGTTGAGCCTGAGACACAAGGAGTACATAGCCTTTTGCTGGGCTCAGTTACAAGTGCAGAGACAGAGGCACTGTTGTAACACTTAAAAGGTTTTTATGAATTCAGGAAAAGCTGTTTGGAAAATGTCCTAAAGAGCATTGATTATTATTTTAATTTGTAGATTCATCCAAATTAATAAATTTGGAGGAAAAGAGCTGGTTTTGAATATGCTCTGCATTTGAAAGTGAAAAATACTTTTGGGATTGTGTTGAAATATCTCATTCCAGCATTTTCAAAATGAAAATAAGGTGGGAGGCTTTTTTGATTCAAAACTACTTCCTGACCAAGTTGTTTTTATATATTAAAGAAAAACAGGGTTTAAAACTGGAGTAGAACCAACTTCAAAATGTTTCCACTGATTCCATGTGAATATTTCTCAAATAATTTTATTCTGAACATGAGAATTTTGGCTTTGTTCTTATTTAGAGTGGGAGGGAAAAAATTAGAAATCCTGAGAGTTTTGTGAAAAGAAAATTCCATATGTACTCTGATTACAGATAGCATAGAAATTAAATGCTTCCAGAACCTATCTTGCAAAATGCTCAAAAAATGATCAAACTTTGCTTAAGAAGCACAGACCACCACTGGAGATATACATACTGGATTTTTGTATAGCATTCATCCTCTAAAAGCCTTAGTGTGATGCTAAAACAGCTTGCCCAGAAATTAGGCAATACTACAAGTAGTTAAATTACTAACATTTAATTTACTTTTGTTCAGATCAAAATACTTCATCTGTGTCTGAATAAACAGCAGCCATATATTCAACGTCAGAAAACCATTTGCTGCCATTATTTGCGAGAGTGTTCAGGTGAGCAATCTGTGATCTGCAGGTGAGAGTCCCAGGTATGCTTTGGGTGACTTTTCCACCTCCTCTTCTGTTGGGGTCACTGCCCTGGCCAAGCAGGCTGCCTGAGTCACAGCACAGTGCTCTCCAGATGCCTTCAACTCAAGCCTTTTATTCCAGTTATTGAGATCTGATTTTAGAGACTTTATGGCAGCAGTTCAGGGAGACTATGCATCTAGTGCAGATTTTAATCCTGTTCCCAGAACACCCTCCCATTCCCCTGACAGAGGCCCTTGGGATTTTGTGCAAGGTCATCCCAGAGCTACCCAACATCTGTAGTACAGTGAGTTAATGCACTGAGCCCAGATAGGTGAAGCAGAGCTGTTGGTCTTTCTAGGCTAGCATGGACAGATGGAAGAGCAAGGAAACCTTTGTAAAAGGGAGGCTGCTCTCCCCAGGCTTTTGCTCTGGGGAATTTTTCTCTTTCTCTAGTCTACGGGGTATCTCAGCAGGACAAATAAGCCTGCCTGCTCCAGACTGGGATGAGACATTACAAAAAGAGAATAATCTCTTCCTCTGACTTCTCAGGGAGCCTACCCAAGTGACTGAGCCTTCACACCTAATCTTGGATCTATTAGTGTATTATGAGATAAAGCTGAAAAACATAAACCTCTTCCATCCATTCTGCCATCAAAGGGCTCTGTTCAGCCAGTCTTTCTGTTATTTTCTTTACTCCCCTTTCCTCAGAGAGGTGTCTAGAAACATGTAGGCTTAGTCTGACAATATCATATATCATGTCATATTATATTATATCATATTATATCATATCAGTCATATCAATCATATCATATCAAATCATACTGGAAGTCACAAAACCCCTTAAACATAATATTAGACCCAGAGAACTTGTCATGCTTTGGAAGAAATGCATGTCCTGGCTGTCTTAACTGAACTGAGGGTTTGGACTTGAATCACAAAATACCTAGAAGAAAGAAAAGAATTATCATTAACTACAACAGGGAAACCAAAGCCTTGGCCATGGGGAGAAAATAAATCTGTCCACAGGGATTAGACCCTGGAGAGTGGTGACTTTCAGAGAAATTATGAGAAATTTGTTACCACCACATCTGCATTAGGGTCTTTGTGGTCAAATAGCTTAGACTCTGAAGGAGATAAATAGAAGATCCAAGGAAAAGGGGGAAGTGGTATTATCATAGTAGAAATGACATGGAAACATCAGTTTCCCGTGTAGGGGTTCAGACTGGACTTTTCCTTAAAGGAAACAAGAAACAAGATTTCCTAGCCTATGCAAGAGCCATTGACATTCCTGTGGGGCTGCAGAAGGACACTTGTGAGCAAGATTCTCATCACCTTATGTTAAAAAGGTAGTGGGGGCCAAACTAAATTGTAGGAACTGCATGGCTACAATAATCTGACATCAGATGATACAGCCACCTGTGTTATTTCTACCACTGTCACTGGGATACCTGTGGGAAACCTTGTAAATGTTCATGGAAGATTTTGGCCTAGATGGATATTTTGGCTTTTATCAGACAGAGAACTAGGATGAAATAAACAGAGGAATGACTTAAAGAGAGACCTTAATAGGAGCACAGGCAAGATTTTCTTGTTGAAGAATAAAGTTTGCAATGGAGGCATGAAGATTAGTATGGTATGAAGCAGTATGGGATGGGATCAAAGAAATCTCTAGCACTCCACACAACTCACCCTTTTGTTATGTCACTGCCTTTGTTAAATCCTAGCCTATGCAAACAGGGCAAGATTTTGATTAAAAATAGATATTGGCACTTGGGTTCTATAAGAACAGACAAGCCTTTGAGTTCTCCAAATGCTGGGTCATTGTTCTGTGTCACAATTTTCTTTGGAATCCATTGATTCTTGCTAGCCTGGAGAGATTATAAATGAATTAAGTGAGAAAAAGAAAACAAGAGAAAAAGAAAATTCAGACCTGCTGTTTGGTTGACTATGAAACTGGCCTCATCCCACTGAAATGAGTGATTTTACTGGCAATTGGCAAAATGTAAATCTGGCAACTTACACCATTATGTGTCTCAGCATCCACAGGTTCCTGCATCACAAATACACACAGAAAGAGTGACAATAAATTAGGAGACATTCCTGATGAATTGTATCTTCCTCTGAAATCTCTGAGGTTTTCTCCAGACAAAGTACAAGTATCAGTTATTATCATGCTGTATCTTATCATATCATATCATATCATATCATATCATATCATATCATATCATATCATATCATATCATATCATGTCATATCATGTCATGTCAATCAATTTTGTTTGCTTGTACCTCAATTCTTTCTATGATTTTATAATTAAGAAACATCTGAATCCTCAAAGATTCTAGGCCAAATTTTCCACTAGTGATAACAAACAGCCAAATTGACTCCAGATATCAGAAAACAAGGTAATTTGTCATGCTGGGAACAGAGTCTGTGATAATAAAGCAGGGAGATCTCATGACTGAGAGGTGGGTTGGAACAGCCCTTGTAAGATCTTTCTGAGTTTAAATAGTTCTGTGTTTCTGTGATCTTAAAAATTCAAGTACCGTTCATCCTTTGTAGCTCCTGTGCTTTTATTTCATTACTCTGTTGCTCTTGCTGTTCCACCTTGCTCAGAGACAGATGATGAAAGAGATGCTGAGTGTACTTTCTTACAGATGTACAAGGAATTGAAGAGAGAAAAAAAAAGCCTCTCTGTGATCCTCAAAGTCAGATGCAATTGCAGTGTGAGATATTTGAGCCCAAAAATGTGCAGCTATCAGTATGTAGCTGCTTCCTTGCTGGAACCCCAGACACCCCAGGGATGGAGCTGAAGGAATAGTTTCTAGCCCTTTCCCTTTCAGAGCTGTGTTGCTGCAAGAGTTGATGAATGGCCTTCATTGTGGAGGCTCCTTCCCTGCTGTGGCTCCCACCCTTGTCTCAACATTCCCATTTGGATATAAATCTTGCTTTCCCTGTCCCCTTCCCCCACTCTCCTCCTCTTCTCCCCCTGCAGTCCCCTCCAGAGCTCTCCCTCCCCCTTATCCTCCATGGAAAGCTGGAAAGCTGATAAATAAATCATACCTGCCTTGCTGACCAGGGTGATAGTCACCCAATCCATAACTACTACATGATTTCCTTTGCCAAATGCTGGAAAATGAAAAACACACTGTCCTTTTGAACAGATCAACATCTGTGTACATATAGAACTGTTATTATGGGACTACCAGCATATCTGTGTTGGGGTCTCTCATTTTTCACCACATACTGACCCAGGCAAAAGCATTCATTGAACATGATTTACAATTTACTGAGGGACACACTGTTGACTCAGGCCATTACTATTATTTTGTAGATATTCCCTGGTCTCTGCCAAAAGAAAAAATCTAGGAAAGTAACTGCTTTAATTGAAACTGCATTAACTTTTCCAACTTTGCCACTGCACTGAAAATAATTTAAAATATGAGCTTCAAATAGACTCCTATCCAAATTTTTGGGTTTTTTCAGTGCAGATGTGGGAGAGGCATTTGAAGAGCAAAGGATAGATTGTGGTGTTTGTGTCAAATTTTTGAACTAGCCTTGAAAATTGCATCTACCCTGTATTTTTGATCAGATCTATAGCAAGTGAAAAGAACATACCTCTGATACTCTGAAGCAAAGATAAAAGCCAGGTTTTGAAGTTCCAGGGCAGTGTCTGGTGATGTGAGTTAGTTAAATAGCTGAAGGGAATTAAAGAAAAAATGAACCAGTAAAGGGGCACGATGTGGAAAAAGTGTAAATTGGAAAAGGACATTTATGTTGCATCATTTCCTAACTGCAAGAGGTGCCAAGCTGCAGAACAGTCTCTGGAGATAAGTGGTGTGTGAGGTACTGCTTGGGCTATTTTAAAAGATGACTGAACACTACCATGGTGCAAAGAGGGAACATTTCTCCTCACTGATAGATCCTGCTACAGTGAATTACGTGCTCACATACAGCTTGTAACAACTCCTGTTCCAGGAAACAGGGTTAGTGTGTGCATAGGAAACGAACAAATTGCAACAATTTGTGATTCCACATCAGTAGTGTGCTGCATCATGTGAGAACCTGGCTTACACAGTCCTGAAATCTGCTTCCACTTGCAGAGAGATAACAATGGAAAGTACAGCCAAAGGGAATATGCTGGTCTACACGTCTAACTGGAATCTGGCCTTGGGCCTTTCCTCTAATTATGTGACATTCAAATGTAATGAGGCAAAGTGGAACCTTGCTTTTACTCAGTGACCCACCAAGGGCAACTTCCATTAAAGTCTGTGAGTAGATCCAGGGAGATTGCAATTCCAAGTAGGGCTGGTCATCCACTGCAAGTGTCTCTCTTCTCTTTCAACCTGAAGAAGGAGTAGGAGACAATTACACCTCCAAATTGGAAGCTGAAGTAGGTCAGATGAGCATGAGTGAAAATTCTGTGAAAATTTGCTTTCCAGTGTAAGGGCACTTCACCTCCATCTGGCCCCAGCTCTCCAGTACAAGCTTTCCTCAACAGCTCTTTGCTCAGCACAGTGCACATTTTTTTTAATTTTTTGGTTTAAATCAGAATTTATTTAGAAATACAGAGATGTGGTACAGATACAACCCCAGAAGCTGAGTGGATACACTGAGACAGTGCCTGGGCTCAGCACAGCAGCCCAGGCAGCAACGCCAATGTACGCCAGCCGAGGACTGGGTCCAATTTAACAGGATGATCTCTCCCTGGTTTGGGAGGCAAGGGAAGAGGGAATGTGATTTTAGTTTTCATTCCCTGGTGGATGCATGGAGACAGGCTGTACTTTTCTGGAATGTATGGGATCTTTAGCATGGCGACTTGGGACGTGATCTCAAGCAGGCAGAGAAGTGCGGCACATCAAGAGCACACACACACACAGACACACACAGACACACAGAGACACACACACCTCAGCCTGCCGGGCAGCCTGCCCACCCAGCACTTGATGCTGCAAGTCATGATGATTAGCAGAGTTTCCTCCTGCAGCCTGCTGGATAACAGCGAGATCAGCATATGCAGACACACCTCTGGTGTGAGTGGAACAGTATTTACTTTGTTCTGACCAGGCCCTTACAAGATCTCTGCTGTGACAGATGTCAAGAGGAGGGAGAAGGAAATAATTAATAAAAAAGTGATGTTTTCAGGTGAAAGTGTCAGGAATGCAAAAGAAAAAGAGCTCGTAAATACAGCCATAAGGAAATAATGTGCCAGTATATTTTCTATGTCCCTTCCTGGTTAGACTAGCAGGCATTTTATTTCTGCCCCTAAGGCCCAGGATGTGCTCAGTTGTGCTCTTACCACTCTGCATGAATCCCTAAGTAGTCAGGTAAAGTCACTGGAGTTGCTTGAAGCTTACACAGCACTAGAAGACACTGAAATTTATTTCCCAATCTCTTCCCTGACATCCTCTTGGGTAGTTACCTGACATCTGGCTTTAACACTCCACATGAAAAAAACCAGGTCCTTCCATCAGCTACGCTTTCCATCAAACCTACTGGGCCAGCAAGGGAGCTGCACTTGTAGCTGTTGGCTCACTTGAATGTATCCTGCTTCAAAATGCAGGAGTACACTGGACAGTTGGGGTCTGGCCATCCTTCTGGGGCTCTGAGGAAGGGTCACATCTGCTGCACATGCACACTGGCTGCTCAGAAGGATGAGGAGCTGGTGTTTGGAGACTTCAGGCTGGTCTCAGCACATGTGCTGACCTGAGCATAATCTTTAATTCATTCCTTTTTCTGTTCAGATTTGATCTTTGATGGCTTGTGGGCAGAAAGATTTTACCCCATGCTGTGCTAGAGCCATTTCAGCTTGGTCCAAATCTGTGGTATCTACAGCAACTCTCCAGACATCAGCTGTGAGAGCAGGCAGTGGACGGGACACAGACCTGTGCTGTGTGGAGAGGCAGCACAGACCTGCTGGCACAGAGAAGCAGAGTATACATACACAAGTTTCTGGGAACTGGGACCTGCAAATGTGAGGACAACTTCCCAACAGCACAATTTGCTGGTTGGCACAGTCTTCCAAATGAAGTGCTAGGATTGGTATTAATAAACTGCATTAGCTGTCCCTGTGCCTATGGTAGATAGCACCAGGATCACCTTCACTGCAATCAAATGCTTACAGAAGCTCAGAACCAGTTTTCTATCCAATTATATTCTGTCTAACAACCCCTCCTCCCCCCCAATTCCCCAAAACAGCTGGGGTCTATATTTGATAATGTCTGGGAACTCATAACAGGTTTGAGTTTCTTGGTTGCCTCCAGAGGACAGTTAAAACTGGCTAGAACTTACCAGAGCATAGGACAGGCTCATCATGAAGGTGAAATATCCTGCCCAAGCTTGCATTAATGCAGTTTCCAGGTCTCCTTCAATCTTCCTACTTTATTGGCATGCCAACTTCAGGTGTTAGCCTTAAAGATAACTATTCCTACCCTCTTCATCACCTTTTAGAGGATCAGAACACCCCAGACAGGGCTTCTCATGCTAAGCCAATATCTCCAGAAATAATAACTTGTTGCATGAGCAGCTGAACAGTTGAAGACAGATTTCCTGTGGAATTGTGTCCTCTTTTCCAGATGTTCCTTTCTCCTACGTCCTCCGTAATAACCTCATGTTTCTTATGTCCTTTCCACCTGGCAAGAGATGATGTGCACTGAGGCTTATCCAGTGTGCCTTGAGAAAGTCAGAATGATATGATCTCTGCATTCCATTCAATCTTGGGGAAATGATTGCTCATAAACCAAATTGCCATGGGAAAAGAAGATGTCTCTTTCTGCTGAGTTGGTTATAAATGACAATTTGATAACTTCTCTTCCTTGTGCTGTTCCTTTTAATTTTGCTCATATAAAGTGTTAGTGTGATATTTTGGTTATTTGGTCATAATCAAACATATTTACATGAATGTACAGAGGAATTAAATGATTCATCTGCAGCACAACTTCTATTTTTACATTCTTGAAATATGTTCTCATCTGCTGGACAGCATATTTTGATTCTATGACAATGAAAATTTCAGCGGTCCCCTGCAGGAATTTTTACTGTGTTCCTTTCACCAGAAATGTCACGATGTTGGCTTTCTGTTCCAATTTGGAATACAAGCTCTTCTCTTTGAAATGCCAGCATATCCTAAGGAAAGGAAATTCTGGTTTCTGACTAGCTATAATTATAATCTAAAACCAGAAAATATTTCATCAGAAAAATAGTACTATAAACATCGGGTTTCTAGCAGGGTGGAGTGGTAGTTAATACAAGAAACTGGGAATTGATTGAAAACCAACTAGTAAATCCAATCAAACATCAATTTTTCTAGCATAACCTTGAGATGAAGACCATGGCAAAATGTCTTGTAGAAGGCTGATCTTCATCTTTCCTACCATTTGAAGGTCTTGAGAATGGTCACCTAAGTCTGTGTGTTCAAAGACACAACTTCAGCTACATCCTTCCAATATGGGACTCACACTTGAAGTGAGAGAGGTGTTCTTGATGGGAATAATCTCTAATCAGACCAAAACCTATGTTCCTTGGGCTTCAGAGCTCTGCAGTGGCATTGAGCTTCCTCTTCGCGGTGATGTCCAAAGAAGAACAGCAATGTCAAGGAACTTTTAAGGAGAAAGAATGCTGGGATTCTCCCTTGTCATTGTGCTTCCTGCACCCCATGTGTTGTTTTTGTTTGCTTTGTGTTGTAGATTTTTTATTTCTTCTTTTGGGCTTTGTTTGTTTGTTTTGCTTTGTATTGTTTTTTATTTTTAAAATTTTTAGTTTAGTCCTAGTCTACCAAGAGCAATGAATTGAAACTTTGATTTATTTTTGTATTTATTACCAATGTAGTCTTTAAGTGTTTGAACTTTGAATGTAGCCAGGTAATGTTTTAAAGTAATCATCCTGCTTCCTATCTGGAAAGGAAGTTCCAAGTTTTGGTTGAAATCACTGTAAAACTTCATTCCATGTATTCTTTTCTCATGTGCTTCTTTCAAGAAATCACATGAATCTTCCCTAACCGAAAAAAAAAAGTTCCCTTCCAGCCCAAATCTTTCTATGATTTTATGATAAATATATTTTTTAAATATTGAAACTTGATTTTTCACCGGAAGATTTGGAAACTGTAGACCAAAAGAGAAAAAAAAATGCCATGCAGAAATTCTTTCGATTTTCCTCTTAAAACTCACAGAATGTATTTTGAGAAAAAATAATAATAAAGCAGTCCTTGAAACTTGAGTTCAAAAGCCTATTTAAGATGAAGTGAAAAATTTAATTTATTAATCTATTTCTAGCAAATGGAACTATTTCTATGCTTCAGAAATCCATCATATAATTCTGTGACCTCTCCCACGAGACAGGTTCAGGAACAATCCAGCAGATCAATTGTCCAATCTACTGACAGCATAAAAATAAATTTTGGACTAGGGTGAGGGACTGTACTCTTAATATTTGAATTAACATGGATTGACAATATCATAGCTGTGGTTTGACATGATGTGGGCAAGTGCTGGGAGGAAACCTGTCACTTCACGCTCAGCACAAATGACTGTTGTGCATATTTGTTGCTTTCAAAGGGCCATCTCTGCAATGTTCCTTATAAAAAATGTAATTTTTTATATACAAAATACCCATCTCAATGCTTTATTGTCACTGTTTCCTAAAACTAGATCAAGTAGAAACTTCTACTTCTCTGCAAGAGAATGTAATGAAGAACAAATCCCCTTCCAAACTTCATGTTTTCATATGACTTCAACAAAAAAATTGTAGATACGTGCACGTATGTAGTGATCCACAAATACATATTTCCTTAGAATCATAATATACAGAGCCAGAGGAGACCTTTTTGCATAATCCATGTAGCCTTCAAAAAATCGAATGCTCTAAATTTTTGTTTGAACTAGAACAAGAATATAATACGCATTTTAAAAATCAGTACAGTCCTGATTTCAAAACTGACCTTCAAAACAAACCTCCAAAAGGTGAGGAAGCCTTCACCAAGCCCTGGTTTTTACAAAGTGTGTCTAGGTACTCATGTATGTAGATATAACTGTATACATATAGCACACTCACATAAGTGCCTTAAAAACTCTGACAACAGCTCAGTAAACCAGTAGAACTCATCAACACAACACACCTCTTTGGGCTCCTAAAATATTTCTAATCTTAAGCTTGTAGCTGCTCTTTGCCAGGTCAATGTGTGGAGGAGGCCTTGGATGCAGCCTGAAAACTGCACTCCACTCCACACCCACGTGGTGGCTCTTTCTTTTAAAGCCAGATGCTAATACTAACAAAAAAAAAACCCCCAAACCCGATCAACCAACCCACAAAAACCTAAAACGCACCAACCAAAAAAAAAAAAAAACAACCCCAGAAAAAAAGCACAACATCTGCTAAGTGGGATTGAGCTTTAATAAGCTCATCCTCCATTTCCAGCACTTGGACAGCGATGGGAAATGGGAAATAGACTTCACACCCGCAGCACACCATCCATCAATGGAGTGTGAAAGAAATGTAAGGATTACTGCCCTAGCCTTCAGGTGCCAGGCATAATTATCTAGAGATTGCAGAGTTCAGTTTTCACTCTGCTCTGCCTCTATAGTTGAGAGCTCTCCTTCCTCCCCTGTTTCCTCCACAGAACAAAGGTGCTTATGGGGGCAGGAGAGGGGCAAAAAAATCAAATAAAAAGAATACTTCAGCTTTGAAAAGAAAGCAGATGTTTCTGGGATCCTGATCACAGTGCTTGAGCTATGGGTCTTGCCTGGGACTTCCAGAAAAGCAAATACCAGAGCCCCTGTTTACTGGCTGTTTCCTTGCTCACACTGCAATATGGCTTCCAAATGGAACAAGGAACTGAGCCAAAAATCAGCAGAAAATTGGCTCAGAAAAGAGGGATTATTTTCTTTTCAGGGGAGTGAGCAGATTTTTGCTTTCAGGGATGGGACCCTCCTACCCCATCTGAACCTGAAAATCAAAGTCAAACCCTTGACATATCCTGCTCTCCTCTTGTGCGAGGGTTGTGGTAAGTGAGACTGTGATTGAACCACTCAAAAAAGATGCACATCATCACTCATTTTATTAGCATCTAATCAGTACAGCAGTGAGTGGAAAGAAAGCAATGCCCACCAATGGCAAGTCCCATGAGCTTGGCTTTTGTCAAAGAAGGAAGAGATATTTGGATTGTAAAGCTGTGAACATCTTACCAGAAACACTGCTTTTTTCCCTTTAGTTTTCAGTATCAGTTTCCCTTCCACTCTTTCAGTTTTTCAGACAGAGCAACAACTGCAACATCTTTGGGCTGTGAGGGTATTGCCTGCTGAAGCTTCCCCAAAGAGATTTCCATCTGTGCTCTAAAATCAGGACATTTCTGAGCAGCTTAGGGCTTTGCAGATTACAAGATAGAGCCTTCACCCCAACTTTGTTGCTGATAAGGTCACACCAGTAGCTGGTTTGGATGTGTCCACAAAATATGCAGTATTTTAGAAACTGGACTTGGTCTTCCTCGGGGTGAGGCCCTTTATCAACACCTTGTCCCTCACCTAGGGTGCATGCAGTTTTTTGTCTTGGCACAGCTTTGGCCATACGCAGAGAGTTTATTGGATAGGGGAGAGTGGGGTGTGAAGCTGTCAAAACACAATTTTCACAAGACACCGTGGCACCTGAAGAGGCAGTGGCTGAATTTAATAAAGCAAATGAAATTAAATGCTTCATTTAAGTAATGTGGAAATATGTTGTTTTGGTTGGAAGCTGTGGATGTCCACTGAAAATACCCTTATGGCAGGCTTGCAATGACTGACAAAAGTTGGTATTTTCTATGGAAAGCAAAGGATTCCTTCACAATCCAGTTTTCCATTGAGGCAAACCTTATATTTTCTCACAGAGAGAACAAGAATAGTTTTGAAAGAAAAAATATAACCAGATCTTACAAGCAGCTCTGTAACAACTAACTGATCAGTCTGTGTGAGGCTGCTCTGCAGCAAACAGGCTCCAGCCCAGCCTGCATCTCAACACTGCCTGCTGCTGAAAGACTCCTGCAGAAAGCTGGGGTGGTGGGAGGCTCATGACTTTACTGTAATTCCCTGCTGTTTACTGGGAAAATACAAAATGTTTTTCAGAGACTGCTGTTTTTTGTCCTGTTTGCACTCAGGAGGAACAAGCCATCAATGGTAACAAGCTCTGATGGGCCAGCCTTAAGAACAGTTCTGATACCACTCCAGTTTGCCCTAGAGAAGATAGGGCGATATCCAGTCCTAAAAGGAACTTCAAATTTGTGTTGTGATCTTGAGATAGGCTGAAAAAAGACGAAGGAAAACTGAATTTCTCATTCTGAGGCTGCAAGACCACTGCTGAGCTGTGCCTGGATGTGAAAAGCAGTTATGTACCTCCCGAAGCAGCAGATTCCACCTTGCTTTGTTACAGAGCCCTTCTAGTACCAGAGGAAGACAGTAGTGATGCCTCTTGCACAAAACCAAACAATAATCTAGGCAAAGTGATAAATTGTATTGTAATTGGTGTGCAGGTGTTCCTTTTGCCTCTTCTGTTACATCAGTTTGATGACTGCAGTTTGTGTGCTGCTGTGTCATAACTGGGCTATGAGTTCAGGACAAACTTTCCTAGTTATGTTGTCCTCTGACAGCTAGGAAAATTTGTGGAGGCCCTACAAAAATAAATCTTTAAATGGGTGAAAAACATTACAATTGGACCTCTTTTGTCAGAACCTAATGTACAGGGGGTTATTTATTTTAAGCAGAAGAGATGTGATCAGCTTTGCTCTCTGGGGTGCATGTTATGACTATGAAAGACTTGTTCCCTTGACATGTATTGGC
>VZTR01020593.1:638011-674106 GCA_013400775.1 Chaetops frenatus | reverse complement strand
TTTTTAATCTGGCATAATCTTAAACAATTAGAAGCATCTTACATATGAATGGCCTGATTTCTGATGACTCTGACCATTATACCTATAGTTTAAAGTTGGTTTCAGTTTCACATATGGTAAATATGCCTTGCAGGCAGATAATACAGGAGCTAGGTAAACTTACTTTATGACAAGAAGGATTAAGGGGTGACTTAAGCACTGCCAATAAACAGATGTGCAGGCAGAAAAATTGGATGTGTAACTGAGTAATTGAAGAAATTGCGAGATCCAGTCTCAGACACAGAAGCCAGAAGTCTTTGAATATTAAATTGCAGAGGGTTTTAGTTTAGAAAGTTTGGTAACTACCAAACCAGCTTTGAAGCTACTGGGCTTAACAGGAGCAGCAGTGAAAAAGTTGGACTGTCCGTGTTTTGCTGTTAAGATAGAGTAATTGATCAGAACGGAGCTTTAACTCCTATTTAAATAGGTTGGGACAGAGAAACTCTGAAGGGCAGTGAAAGGCTATTTACACATCAAAGTGACCTCTGCTCCAATAGACGGGTTCAAAGACGCTGCACGGTCTCCCAAGAAGAGCAGCCAGCTGATTGCCTTAAGTCTTTGGAAAGCAGCAAGGTGCCAAGTTTACCTACTCATTGTGTGAGTCCAACATCAATCCTGAATTCAGACAAGTTTGGATTGGCCTCGTTGTGGGTGGGCACATTGCAACCTTTTGAGTTTCACTAAACGGTGGAGCGTTTGATTTTGTTTTCTTTTCCACTAGGCTGCTGTCCTTAGCAGGACTGTGTGGTGTGAAGAATGGGTGTTCCCCAGAGCCTGCAGAATACCCTGGTAATTTTTGCAGAAGCAGGAGCTGTGTGTTCACTTCAGTGAGACAAGGGTAGAGCAAAGTCTTGACATGAGATTCCTGGTCAGATGAATGAGGTTGCCAGAGCTGCTTTGCCAGCCCCAGGCTGAAGAGAGTGCTGAGCAGATTTCTGCCATGGCAGAAAGAAAAAATTTAATGACAAGATCCCTGACTTTCTGACAGCAGTCCAGAGAAGTCTGTGCTCTGGGAATATGGAAGAGGAGGGAGGAGAAGACCTTGGTTGTGCAAGGCTGTGATTGATTTAGCTTCAGGTGGTTGTACTCTTTCTTTTAGTCTGACATAAGAGCCTGTTGCTCAGAACCTCAGCCTCATGACCTGGTGGATCCACGCATACTTTTCCTTGCTAGTGCAGCATAGCTACCTAAATCTAATGATAATGGATCATTTTTCTCAGTTTTGTTATGTTAATTTCTCAAGAGTCATCCACTGAATCTACAGGTTGGTTGAAAAATGTTAGAGCCCTGCAAAGCTCTGTTTCATTAAATTCTGGTTCTAAGTGTTGTGCAAGTAACATAAAAACCTCTCCTCCTGTAGAGTTCTGTGCTGTAACTCATCTGGTATGTGCTTGCTAGCTGACAACTCTTGCCAGCTTTCACTCTTATGCAATAGAGCAGGAGACAGTTTCTCTAGGTTGGCACCTTCTCTAACTGCCAACAGTCACATCCTATTATCTTAACACCTGATCAGGGGCAAAGCTGAATATAATTTACAAACCAGAAGTCTGAAGCTGAGCCATAAAGGTTTCTCTGGTGCACTGAAGATCCATGGCTTAAGATATTTATTAGGCAGAATCAAAAATTATAAATTAATTACTGCCAAAAACATGACAATCACAAAGCTAATTTCTGGTAGAAACATTTGGTTCTTCTCTAAAAAATAAAAATAGAAAGAGAGTAAAAGAATAATACAAGATTTAAAAAAATTTTTAGGGCTGAAGCAAATTGTTAGAAGAAAACATAACACAAGCAGTTCTGACAGGGTGTTTCTCTTAGGAAATGTGACTTATTGATGTCTAAACTTAAATTCACAAACCAGTGTTTCTAATAGACCATTTATGTGGATCATCCTGAGGTTTATCCCTTAACAAGAGCAAACCATATAATTATTATTTACCTAGATGACTGTAATTGAGAACAGCACCTCGCATTCAATTGTTTGTTTTACCTCTTCCAGATGTGAGATGGAGACCTGATCTGACTGACAGATTAAATGACTTTGATCCTTATAATATTCAGATAAAACAATCATACATAATTGAAAATATCTGTTCTAATCAGGAGTCTTTGAGAGCAAATTAGTCTTCCCTTCTTCCTGCTTCTTACTTGGTGAGTTCACTTTCAAAGTATGATAATAAATGTGTCCAAAGTCAATCTGTCCTTTTAACCCTTTCCCAGAAAGGAGTCAAGGAAGAGTTGTTCAAGCCAGGCAGAATTCCAGGACATGAAGCATAGTCTAGTATCTTAGGATGCCTTCTCACTTCATCCCTCGGCAGCTTTCATTAAGGCCTCACTGGCATCTCCTAGATGGGAGATGAACCCCTATAAAGGCTTATCAAGCTTAACAGGTGATAATTTACCCTGGAACATATTGATGCATAGAGGTATTGTTCTCTGACTAGCTATTTGTCTTTCTCCCTTTGCCCCCATATTAATTAGTATATTTTCACATTTCTTTTGGGAGATTTGGCTGCATCTGGTATAATTAAATATCACAAATCTCAGATGTCTAAGATATACTAAGACATATTACTCTTCAAAGAATCTTGCTTAATTTCATTTAAATGCTATGTCAAAATTTGACAAGTTAAAATTACTTCAGCACTACCTTAGGAGAATACAACAAACAAATAATTTACAGAGCAATAGCATCGAAAAACTAATCTTTACTGGGATCTTGATAAGTAACTGCATTTACAATATATATGCAGAATAATGTAATGAATTTCTCATTGAGAACATTAAGGCTGGTTCAGCTGGTTCTTGATTATCTTTTCTTTTGTTTGTTTGTTTTCTTACAAATGGCAGGCACTGACTTAACAGCCTGCCTCCAGATACCAGGTTTCATTAAAATGTTTCTTCTTAGAACTGTTCTGGCTAGCATTAGGTACTTAATGTTGACATGTGCATCTAAAAAAGGGTACTTGTGTCTGTCTGAGGCTGGATCTTAGTAGCTTATTTTTATTGCCTATTCTTGTGTTTCTTGCTGTCAATAACAGGTAACACACCACAGTCTCTGAGAGCTAAATACAACCTTGGGTTGTTTTTTTTCCAGGGAAGCAGAACAAATCAGCCCAAATGCTCCCAACCTTACACATTTCTACAAGAGACCACAGGATCTCCCAAAAAGAGAAAGGATACAAAGATGGTATTGGTCCTTTAACATGGATAATAATCCCTTGTGCATCAGCTAGCTATTAATATTTGTGTATGCATTATGAAAGGGGAGACTTTGATCTTGTGGAGTCATACACAGAGCACTCACTTTATCCCTGGCATGATGACAATTGATATTGTCACCTATATGATATCCAAAAGGATGGAACTACAGACAGCCTGTCCCAACAGAGAGGCTCCTTCTCCAAAGACAGCTGGAGAGAAAGCAGAATCTGGGATATGTGGGTGAAAGTCAATTGTTTGGGGATGATACAAACCATTTGCTTCTCTGGGAATGTTTGGCCACAATGGAGGCACGGGTGGGAACACCTTGGTTCTTGAGCTCAGGACCAGAGTGGCAAATTATCTTTAAGAAATTGAGCCCAAACTTGTTAAGAAATACTACTGCTCTAACCTTCCACATACCTCAGCACCAAAAACATCCATTGAGATTAAAGTCCTGTTATGACAACATGCCATTTAACTCTGTTTTGGGTAGTTTTTGCATCAAGCTCAGGAGGAGTGATTGGAAACTTCTCCTGGTGAATATTCTGACCAGAGTACTGGAAGATACATTTATTAATGTGTAAAGCCAAACACAATTAGAAATATTGCCAGATAGATATGCATAGTCTGCAGTGCCTTGGGAAGCTGCTTATACAGATACCTCAGGAACTGATCACACTGAATAAAATTCCATTTTTCACAAATTAGGTCAGATGAGAAAACTGTAAGGAAAAAAGTGTGTGAGTGGGGAGTAGACTTGTAGGAAAGAAATAAACACTAGCCCATGGAAAGGGGAGGGGGATCTTCTGCTGGCTACAAGCACTGCATTTCTGTAGGAATCTTCCAGGCCCAAGGACAAGAAAGAGTCAGCCTAACTTGACAAACTGGGTGTTAGTGGATAGTAGTGACCTAAAGGCAAAAGGACTGTAATGCCTCTTTGGCTTGTGAGTATTCCCCATGCCACAGATCCTGCTTTTGCAATTTTCTCTTGTCAGTTTTATTTATTGCCAATTGTTCATTTGAATGCATCAGCTGCTGTTAGTGACAGGAGAGCTGTACAGTGGGAATGTTGGATGTGCACTGTGGAAATATGTTTTACCCATTAGTGTCAGAGCAAAACGATGAAGGAAACATTTGTACTAATTTTGAGTGGGTGTTTATGCTCTTAAAAGCCACTCTGTTAAAACGACATGAAGGGGATGCAGGCAGGCACAACCCCCAGTTCTTCTTTCTTCATGATATTAAAGCAAATTTGTTCCATTTACAAGTCAGAGTATGAGTGCTCATAGGCTTTGCAGAGAACTATGTTTTCAGAGGCACAGATTGAGCTAAGTCTGGTCTGACTCAAGTGTCATTGGCAGGGATCAGCACAGTCCAAATCTGTATTCAGAAACATGCCAAACTCTGGAGCAGGATAGATCTCTTTTGCTGGTCTCATCCCATGGGACACACACAGATGATGAATTTTCCATGTGATTTAAAGGAAAAACTCATTTCTTTCCCAGCACTTGTCTTTTTAAATGAAAATTTTAACATAATTTTCAGTCTAACTTTCTTTTACGTCCGTCCCTAAATATGGATCGCCAATACCCTTTGTCTTCTCTCCTAACCTTGCTTTGTTCCTTATTCTTTTGCCTCCTGATGACAGAAAGAAATGATCCATCTCAGGGAATCAGTGGTTTCTTTTAGATGATGGCTGGCTGGACCTCTCCCTGCAGGGAAGCTGGGGCAAGAAGGGTCAGTGCTGTGTGGGAGCTCAGAACAGGCACACTTCTGACACAGGTGAGGGCCAGACATCCTCAGTGCTGGGAAAATGCTTCCCCAATTCTAAAGGCAGCAACAGTTACAGTGTTAAGGATCGTTCACTACTGCTGATGATTGTTCACTGTGTTCTACACCCAGCTGTCGTTTCTTACCTCTTCTTCCTCAAGAGCTTTCAAGGGAGTTTTGTCCAAGAGATGACTGCAGCAACCTTGGAAAGGGGCACCTGATAATGCTATCACTGCAGCTGAACAGTCATTTTGCCTTGGCTGGAAAAAAGGTAAACAGCGTTTCTAAAGCCATTAAGTACTGTGGTGGTGATTTCCTCCCAAAGGCTCTGCTGGATGTGAGGAGCTACAGACCAGACCAGCTAAGTGCAGACCACTGGCAGCCTGCTTGGAGCTCATCACAGGCAGTGTTGTTGAAACAATTGTCATTTATAAATCGTTCTGGGGGCAACTCCCCCTTGGCCATACAAGGTATTTCACCCAGCTGGTCAAGACCCCAGGGGTGGCTTGCAACCACAGACAGCACAGCAAGTGGGTGGGATAAGATGTGTTATTTTTCTCTTTAGCATCACCTTTTTTTTCTTTACAGTATAGCCCCATTAAGCTGTTGAGTGCTTTCTTGACCACAATTGACTTAGGATAATCCTGGTCCAGCAGAAAAGGCATGATGAGATTTAGCAGCTGGAAGTAAATTTGACACGAATTTAGTCTAGAAATAAATTTCAGATTACTACTTTTTTAAACAATGAAAGGTGATTATTCATTCCAACAAACTCTCTGGACTTGTGTTGGGATTTCCCAAACTTGGAATATTTTATGAATCCTTTCTTAAAATCTCTGCCTTAGTTTCAACAGAACTTAGCAGCTGAATGCTAAAAGCTTCTTTTGAATTCTTTGGCTTTTATACACAGGATTTCAGATGAGAGCTCATAGGTACCCTTCTGATTTTTAAATTCACAATTATTCAGTTCAGCCAAGCCCCTGTTTGCTTTAGCTTATGCCTGCTTGCTAATGCTTTCACTCCTGGTATAAAATCTGTATCTATGTTGAATATGAAGCTGATGGTTATTTATTTATGAACTCCCCAAGCACCTTCTAGATGAATATCTGTGGGTGAGTGTAATTCTAAAGCTGTTGCCAGTGTTGTCCTTTATATATTCTGTTCAGATACCTGAACATTTTCTCAAATTGAGCAAGGTAAATAGAACAAGTTGGAGCAAGTCTCCCATGTTTTATCTCTGTGCCTGTCTTTTCTAGAAGGGTGGATTGTACTTGTAGTAAGAAAAAGCTCAGACATGTTGCAGCCAAAAATGAAGGTTGAAGTTTTCCCCCAAATCTATTCCAGGCAAAGGTGACTGTTTTTGCCTCTGTACTATACAAGTTATTTCTCAAAGTATCCTCATCTGTAATAAGCCTCTGACTTGTCTTTCTCTCTTTGCCCCCATATTAATTAGTTGATTAATCAGCTTTAGGGTTGAGCTTTGCAGTTTACTTTGGTGTCCCTGAGTGGGTCTACAGATGATTTGAAGCAGGAAGGACCTTGATACCAAAAAAAAAAAAAAAAAAAAAAAAAAAAAAAAAAAGGGTTCTGTGATGCTTTCCTGCTGTTCCTTGCACAACTAAGCAACTTCACACTCTGAGAATGAAATGGGAAACTGGGCTGACAGGGACCTAAGAAGTTACACAGTGTGTATCATTGGCTCATGGCCAGATTTCCACTCCCTAACCTGCTCAGTCTAATTGTCACCTTCCTCCTCATTAACCTGCCTAGAGCTCCTGCCAATAAGATAATCTTTTTCTTAATGTCCAGTCCACCCCTGCCCTCTCCAGTTCCTATTCCTTTGTTGTGTCACTGGGGCTGCCTGTTGCTCTGCCACCTCTCCTTCCCTGAGCATCATGACTGCTCCTTTATGGGAGCAATAATTTCCTTACATCCTTTTGCTTTCTCCTTATGGTATAGTGCACACCTACGTGCTCTCGTGAGGACAGTGATACTCCTCTACACATTGCTCTGTAAAACACATCGGTATCTTGTAGCCATTGCAACATCTCACTAAAAAAAATAAAATACTTTAAACAAACAATCCTCCCTGTATCATCTGCTGCAGAGATAAAGAGTTGTAGCTGAGTTTCTTTAGGGGGATTGCTGAAATAGAGGAGAATCAATTTATATCCTTAAAGCCAAGACCACGCTAGTTGTTAACTCAATATGAGAGCTTAAGGCATTAAATATGTCTCTTTAAGCACTTTGCAGTTCTTCATTTCCTTACCACAGGGAATCACTTTTCAGTATCAAGTCTGAATAGCCTCTCTTCCCTGGAAAAACGCTTGAATGCATCTTTCCAATTTTAATAAAGTTTGGGTTAGAGAAGAGATGTGAGCAGTTTATTGAACAATGGATGTAAATACAAATGTTGCCACTTCAGCTGTGGGACTGATGTCACATGACTAATTCATTGACACAGCTCTGCTCACCAATGGAAATGGGCAGGCTGGGATGTTTGAGAAGGGATTTTTTTCAGTAAATTAACTATTGCTTTAGATGTAGTTCCTGCCGTGACTATCCTTTAGGATAGTACTTTTGAATTCTTAAGAAAGAATGAGGAGAAATGGGTTGGTGATTGTATTTGTCTGCTTAATTAAAGATTTGAAAATTGATTTTTTTGGTAATCTAGGCTGTTTTTCAAAGAACAGACTTGTGTATGTGTGTGAGTGTGTGCGTGTGAAATTTGCAGTGCTAAATGTTTTGCCTGTAGATGTCCCAAACCAATATGGTTCAATTCAGCCCATGGGTTATCCAGACTGACAGACTGAATCTCAGTATTGGTTCAATGGAGTCATGAGTGTTTGGGATTCATAGAGATAAAAGAGCAGAATAAAAGGGAACATTGGTGTCAGCAGGATGCAGGAATGGGATGTGGGGATTACAGGTTGTGCAGGTCAAAGCTGCAGAGCTGCTCTGAGCTGTTGGTACCAGTGGTAAGGGAAGCATTACAGAAATAGTGGTGGATGCTCTGGTTATCTTTGATGTTCTCCCACAAAGCCTTCAACTGTACAAATGATAAAGACCATAATCACTGATCAAGTGAAAAAATAGCCAAAAATCTAGTATAAGACTAAAGGTGTAAGAGTGTAAATCCTTTCATTTTATACCATTCAGCTGCTTATTTCTGAGTAATCACCATGTCACCAAAGTCCTAATATCATAATAGGTCCCAGACAACTCTTAAAAGTGCTGATGAAAGTGATTTAATCCATAAACAGTCAGAGTGTTACTAACTGCAGTGGTTTGTTTGTTTTTACCTGACTGTCCTTTTCCCAAGACTCGGTGTCTGTGTCCATTCTTGGGAAAAGTTTAGTTCTGTTTGTTTTGGTGTTGCTAGCTCTGGCAGTGTGATACTGGTTACCTGAGAGACACTTTCCTTGTGTTGTAGGAAGACAAGGAGGGTTTACAGTGAAAGCTGCAAAACTGCACAGTGAGACATAGTGGCAGACCCCCTGTGAGACAAGCATAGGATCTGTTGTGCAAGGAGCTTTGACATTATACACAAGATTATATGACTGATATTAAAACCAATAACACACATACTCTTCACTGTGCATGAAGCATATCTATTGTATTTTTCAGTACAGTCACTGCTGGGTTTTTTGTTCTGTAATTTTTGGGGCAGATCTTCAGAAAATGTACATTTCTGGACCTCAGTGCAAGGAAGAACATTTTTCTACCACATAATCTCCATGCTGTATAGACTGCAGCAGTCAGCAGGGAAAGAAGCCCAGCATCACAGCACATTCTGTGCATTCTCTGGAGCTAAACAGGAAGCCATTTCAATGGGACTTACGTGGCTTTACACAGCCAGTACCTCTGGGCCCTCTAATGAAACCACTGTATTAAAAACAATAACAGGCCCTAGATTTTCACCAGCAGGGAAGAGGAATTGTGGTTGAGTCAGGTGTATTCCTCCCAGCAGGCTCCTCTAGGGCTTAATGGAGGATGGTGGAGATGCAGTATAAAGGGACATGCAAAACGTTCTCTGCCTGTGGCAAGGAAGGGCTATCCCTGGCTTTGAGGCTCTCTATTTCCTTGCACAACTGATAGGAATCACCTGTGGTTTCACTGACGACCTTTCAGAGCTGCAAGGGGCTCTGGGGGGTGGGCAGGCACTGCGCTGCCTCAGAGCAGAGGGTCAGACCCTCCCATGTCTGCCAGGCGTGTTCCCATCCCTGTTGGGAACAGGCTGTTTCCTGACACAGGCTGAGCTGCTGTGACCAGGCCGTGTCGGCGAGCATCGCCGGCAGGGCTGTGGCTGTGCAGCGTGTTCTGA
The DNA here is from genome assembly GCA_013400775.1 of Chaetops frenatus. Classification (NCBI taxonomy): domain Eukaryota; kingdom Metazoa; phylum Chordata; class Aves; order Passeriformes; family Picathartidae; genus Chaetops; species Chaetops frenatus. The sequence continues at coordinate 664,769 of VZTR01020593.1, read as the reverse complement.
CAGATGGTGGGTGGGAATGGCTGCAAAGGGAGGGAAGCCACTAATGAGAGGAAGGACAGCAGGTGGGGAGCTGGACAACATCCTTTGCCATGGCAAGCCTGATAAGGTGGGTGTTTACTTCTGTGGGAAGGAACAGCTTTCCAAATAAAAGATTAACCGCTAAATGATCTCATGGTAGCAGCCCTGAGCCATTGCTAATTTAGCCACTCTGTGTAAAACCAAGCAGGGAGGTAAGAAGGATCATGTTCCAGTCCCAAACACCCCTGGCTGACATCAGAGTGTGATCCTTGCATCTCCACAGAGCTCAATGCACTCATCATTGTTTTACTGTTTTTCATCTTCGAGAGGCTTAGGCTGGTCCTCCTTGCTGGAGACTGACAAAGGACTGGCCAGCTTAAAAGCAGAGAGGATTTTCTTTCCAGCTATGTTGGTTGGCTTCAGAAAAGTCATTGCCTCTCTTTGCAACCCTTGCTGCACTGGGTAGACACCCAGAGCAGGAAAGGCTGAAGGAAAAGAAGAATAAGTTGTTTTTTATTTCCTATTGTGCATGGGACATTCAAATATCTCCAGGGCATGAGAGTCAATCTCGTGTTGCAGATATTGATGAGCTAACTTCTCTCAAGGAACTGGGACTTATGTTTGCATTTCCCCATGACCTGACACAAAGCTGGCTAAATCCAGCAGCTATTTAATTGTGTTAAATAGTCACTTTTAATTGTATTAATTGTGTTAATATTCACTTACTCACATGTTAGATCCAGCATGGCTGTCACCAACAACATCAATGAAAGATTCATCTAAGGTTCACAATCATGAGACACTTGTCTCCAAGGACTGTGTAAATCCTATCTGGGAACACTGCTGTCACCAGGTCCAAGGCATTATGAATTTCTCCTTGGACTGTGCTGCAGCTTGGGAAACAAAAGCAGCTTCTGGGCCAGCAGATCTAAGAGATCTTCTTTCATAAAGAACCTTTCAGGAATTTGTAAACTTATTTATTAAGTCTTGGTTATTCCAACTACCATCTAAGAAGACATCAGTATGGACTTTGGAAAAGAGGATCCCGGCTATGTCAGCAGCAACAGCCCAGAGAACCACTTTCAGGCTCATCTGCTTTTACAACAGTTATTTGTAAAGTTCTTTGCAGTTGCAGGAATGGTTTGTGATCTTCACCATTTCCCCCTCTCTCTGTTAGTACACTCTGTTTTTTGGCTTTTAATCACAGTTCTTGCAGTTTGTCAAAGGGTACTTCAAAATATCTATCCACAGGGGATACTCCTAGAATAAAATTCCTCCCTGGGTTGTCCGTGTTTGTTAATAAATAGCTGTGATGACTGAAGCAACTCTGTCTCATCTTGAGTTCCTTGGTCCTGAATTGTCAAAACCACCAGTGCCTGAGAAGCTCAGCTGGCTTTCTACTTCTTTCTTCAGGCTGTGCTGGGTTTGGAAGACAGCCCTGGAATACACAGATCTTCTGGGTCAGGGAAAGGACCCTCTCTTTCCCACTTGAAGTCTGTCCATTCCTAACACCTAATAACCCAGTCCTTCACTTGAATTTTGAAGGGCAAGGTCTCATGAGCTGGGGAATTCCCTGGGGATTTTTTTTCCCCCAGCAGGAACAGAGGCTCTGGGCTCTCAGTGAGCAGCGTGGTGAGCCCTGGTTGCAAACCACAAGGGTTAAGTGGCTTGTTGGAAACTGCCGTGGTGTGTGTGTGGTCTTCCCTGCTTGCACTCAGCTGTTTTACCAAATAAAACCCCAGCAAACAACACAAAAAACGTTTTGTAAATCTTGCATTCCAGGTAATGGCTTGACCTGCACCTCGTGTGAAATCACAATGATGCTTGGTAGACAGTCCCTTTCACATCCCTGGGATTTTGTGCAAAATACTGTGAATGCAAAATAACCTGGGGCCACCTGTGGGTTTTCTTAAGCGAAACATCCCACAAGTGTGAGCAAGTGCATTCTGACAATAGCCTAAACCAACAACACAGCTCAAGGTGGAGAGAGGGAGAGCCTCTTTGGGGAGAGTGACATCTACAGACTTCTTTATAAGATATAATCCCCTCTTGCCTTAAGACTGGCCTGGGCTGAAAACCAGTCCAGAATTGGACTTTGTAGGATTTATAATGGATGTAAGCATGATTTGGATCACAGACTCACTCCTGAGCTCCAACTAGAAGAATACCAGTAGTTTATGCTCTTTTGTGCAAGTGCACTGAAAGAGTCAGGCCTGTTCCACAGACCCTGCAGTGAGAGCATATGAACAGGAGAAGGGAAGTTGTCTTAGGCCCAGTATTTGCAAAGGGTACTGGGAAAGGGTAAGTGACTTGCCTGAGCTCATGCAGGGATTTTTTGGCACATCAGCAAGTTAACCCAGCCCTCTTTATATCCCAGTCTCACACTATAAGCACAGAAACATAATTTTTCCAGAAGGAACAACTGGCAGATTAAATAGTAAAGTTTTTTGTTTTGCTTTTATTCTCCTTTTCCTCTTTTCTTCCCACATTTGATGTACAGGAAAGAACAAATTAGCTCATTTAAAACCAACTGGAATTTTCACCCTAACTTGAGCATATTTTTCCAGATTCAAAGCCATTTGTTCAATATTTTTGTTTCTTAATCTTATTTTCTATGAACATGAGACTCTCTTCCTCCCAGAACTGTGTGTGCCTGCAAGGGCCAAACCACCACTTGAAAGGCTATTCCTAAAGTATCCGGGGCATGTCCAGAACTGGGGAACACTGAAAAAATTGCAGACAACCTTGGCCTCTCACCCTTTGTTTGCATATCAATTCAATCTGCAGAAAACATGTTCCAGAAAAAAAGTTTTAGATTGCAGAAGGGTGATAGAAAGACCTTTGAATAACCTCAGGACTCCGGTGGCTTCAAGAAAATGGAAACTGATTCCAAACTTGTTTCTGGTGTGGGGTTTGGTTTGGCAAAAACAAAGTCTGACTGATGAGGTTTGGCCAAACTGAGCCTCCAGTTTTCTAGCCAATCTCTGGTTCAAGGGATTGTCAGCTCTTGGGTGTGCTTCCACACATTTGAATTTCCTTACTGTTTGGAGCCTCCAGGAAAAATAGAAATAGCCAGAAGTTCCTTCTGTAAGCACATTGAGTCAAAATACAAATTCAGGAGTAGTGCAGTCTTTTCTAGATATGTGCAGCCATGGCATCAGATCAATGAATGCTGTACCTAACAAAGCATTTGCTCTTACTTTTTAACATGGAAACAGCAGTGAAAGTCTTTATATCCTGGACTTTCTAAGACAATCTTGCCTTTTGGGAGGTGTGTAAGAGTTGGGTAGGATGGTGCTGATGGGGAAAAAACCAACTGTGTTGTATCTTCCTTGGAAAAGTACAGTCTGGCCCTGTTCCCCAGGGACACACATCACACCCCAGACCCATGCAGACAGGCATCTGCAGTTTCACTCTCTGGCCTATTCACTTTGTGCTGGGATTGGTAACTGAGGTGTCAGTTGTGCTGACAAGCTGCTGTCAATGGAGAAAACACATGGCTTTTTCTGGCCCACATGGAGGATATGTTGGTTGTAACCTCCATGAATCATTGTGCTGGATACAATCTTCACGCCTCAGGCACCTCATCCTAAAATACTGAAATAGCTCAAACTGTAAAAATGGCTCTGAAGCATCCCAGATCTGATGTGTGGATGTTTCTTCTGGAGTCAACATTGCCAGTGAGGGCTGTGAGAAGACTTTTCAAAGGTCTACATTGCAGCCAGACAAGATAGAGTGGAAGAATCAACATATTTTGTGGGAATCTCCTTCATGGTCCTTGCTGTCCTGCTGGTGGGGTACAGAAGTATCTTTATACCTCTGGAGTCTGGGCAGTCTCCAGCAATTCCAGCACTTAACAGGTGCTGATGATCTGCATCTCAATTTATCTTTTTTTTTTTTCTCATCTTGAGGTTCATTTGTCGGGGCTCTCTGTCCTATTAGAAGCTTTTGGTTTTCCTGTTACTGAAACCTGCATTTTTGCAGAATCCCACCTTGCTGCTGGAGTTATAAGTCTGTGTTTTGCCTCTCTGTTGGAGATTGTGGAGAGCAGACTCATGGAAATCTGTTGAACATATTTTCAGAACTGATCATTGCTCTTTACTTCTAAGGACCATCAAATCTTTAACATTTCTATGAGAATGAACTTCCTGACCAGTGTCTCTTCTGGCAGTTCCTGACCCATTCAAGATGTTCCTCCCTGATTTTACCTGTTAGTATTCTCTGTTTTCTTTTCTGGGCTTGGCTTTTCTCACAACTAGTCCAGGTTCTCCATGACAAAATAATGATGCCAACCACTTCTTCCTTCTGACATGACTCTCTCTGAAGATCCTTCTTCCCTTTCTGCCATGGGCACATTACCTATAACCTGACACCTTTCATTCTTTACATTTCTCCAAACCTTTCTCCTTCAAGTAAGTAAAAAATCAGGCTCTTCTGGCTGTATTCACCTCCTTAGCTTGTTCATTACCATCATTAAATTTAAATGCTCCTGGTTGTTTCCAGTTGGAAGGCTGCTCCTTGGCCAAGGTTGATAAACACCAAAAAAGAAGCATCCCCAGCACAGCAGTAACACTTTAGTAGTAACTTCACAAACACAGCTGGGATCTGTGAGAATGAATCGGTTTCCTGGAGGAGGAGAGTCCAGCATAAAAACTAGCTGATATTCATGGGCAGGAGGCTGTACACTAAAGCAAAATGTGTTCCAGCCACAACCAGGAGCTTCAGGCACTTGGAGATTTTGATGTTGGATTCTCCCTGCCCTGGACTGGATAATTGGATTCCTTACTCCATTCAGTTCCCTCACAGCATGTTCACTGCAGCCCTACCCTGTCAGATTCTATCTTGCCTCTGCAGTCCTTGTTTTGTCTGTTAATTGACCGCTGACCACCTCACTGCCTGCCTTTCTCTTGAGGATCACTGTTTATTGTGAAATGGGAATCTCTTTCTCCCCCACCCATGGCTATTCTTCATCTGCTTAGACAGTCTCCACAAGAACCAGGCCTGTTTTCACCTTTGGTCTTGAACAATACATGAAAAAACGAGATTTTTTTCATTGTCTGCACATAAGATTTATAATAAATGTGCAAGTGAGGACTGAAAATTACTGAAAAAAGGTCATGTTAAAAAAAAAGAGGGGGATCAGTGAATTCCCAAATTTCAATGAGATAAGCAGACACTGCTTCAAACAAAGACAATAGTCCTGTGTTTGTGGTTCCAGCCCTGAAAGTAGCAACCCCGGTCCAAGCACAGACTTCACAGGTGTCTGCTTCTTTTGTCAGATTCTGTTCTTTTCCTCTGCCTAAGTTTCAAAGTTTTCAGAAAAGTATTGTTTGAAGTTTTCCTTTTGCCAACCTGTCTGCAGCCAGAAAGTCAGTGGGAGACAGAGAGACCCATAAAAGGTAATAGCTAAATAAGTAACACACAGAAATTCCTCACACTCACCTCTGTATTGGCAAGGGAAGATGCAGCTGACAAGGGAAGATGCAGCTGACACGGATTAGCTGAGCATGAGTTTAAGCTAAAAGCTTTGGAGATAATTACCAAAACCCCCAAACTAATTCAGTTGATCTATTCCTTTGTGTTTTCTTGACTCGCAAGTGAGGACCTGTTGCTGTTGGGTTTTTTTTCTGTTCCCAGGAGAAAATTACTAAACAGTAACTAATAACACCAAAAATCTTGTTGCCTCATGGGGCCTCTCTCTGAAAAATTATGTCACTCACTGAGGTGTGTAGGAAAAAGAAAAAAGGTCTTTTTTTTTGCATAGTCTCTGCCTCTGGGCTGGGTGAAACTACAGTCACACAAACCTGCAGAGCAAAAGAAAGGGACAGGGTGGAAAACATTTTCCTGCTCTCTTCACTTTCCCCTTGCAGCAGAGGAAGAAAAGGTTTTGTTTCCATGTGAAATATTTTTCAGATATTTCTTTGTCAAGAATGAATTTGGGCTTAGGAAAAGCTTAGTTCACTTCCCCAGATCAGCTGCAATTCTCCAGTGCACCTTTGTCCACTTAAGCCTGGGTTAAGTCATCTCTTCCCTCTCCTATCTTGTGCATAGTTCAGGCCCCATCCTCTCTAGGTAGAATGAAATAATTTAAGTTATTAAATTCACGCACTCCAGGATCCAGCAAATTCCTCTGTCTTTTCCAATTCCTGTACATCTTCCAGAACCAAGTGCTGTTTTAACCCTTCCTACCCTTCCTAGCAGCCTGGGCTGCACCTGCCAGAAGCAGAGACTTTGAGTCCATAAAATCCCTCTCTATATGTGGACAGATCTGCTGGAGTGCTTATCTTTATTGCAGGTGATGGATGAAGAACAGTGTTGTTCTCTCTGCTCTGCTGAATGTAGGAGTCTTTCTGTCATATTGCCAAGNGGGAAGAAAGGGGGAAAAAAAAAAGAAAAGCTAAGTTCTGCAGCTCAAGGGGACAAATTATATTTAGCTGGAAATTTTGGGTTCCCTGGGGCAAATAATCTCTTCTTTCTCATTTCACCCAGCTCTAAAATGGGAATAACATAACTTATCCTTGTAGAATGGAGGTGTATGATTCCATAGCAGGGAGGAGAGGTTTGTTCCTGACAACTGTATAAATATGTAGATTTAAAACTATTTCTGGATACTCTAAGGAACCTTTTTGAGGATGTACAACAGATCATGGGCTAATCAAACTTGTCAGGATTTTGTTTTTGAAAAGGGACACCCTCTCATGCAGCCACCCATGCTGTAGGCTTATAAAGTGTCTGAAATAGCCAATGAGTCAGGTGTCCTAGTGAGGGCCCTGACACTGACACAGAGTTGAAGCTGACCTGTCTTTCACATTGAGAAACCTCCCAGGGTCCCAGCTGGTCCACACAGAAGAAAAGCAGACAGCTTTTACAGTCTAAAACTCTAGGCTTTATAATTTTTAGGCTTTAGAAAAATTGTGAGTCACAGCCCAATGCTGCAGGATATACAGCATGTATGATGGTCTGGCAAAACATTTCTTTACTACAGTTAGCGTTGTACTGAGAGGCTTATCCTTTCTCTTGAATCATCCAGCCACTCTTAAAGCAAAGCTGGCAAGAGAGAGAGGTTGTCAGAATTCCCTGGTGTGGCAGTTTCTATGTCTGTCTTGGAGTGGAAGAACCTAAAGCATCAAAGTGCCCCTCTTAATAAATTCCAGGAGGGTTTAGAGCATAAGCTGAATTCTGAAAAGCAATGACACGATTAGAAAGCTTCCAAGAATTATCTCATAATAATTTCCCCACACATGCAGACTGCTGTCTGATTACATGACAAAATAGCATAAATTGATACATCTTTTCCTATGTCTAGTCATGTCATCTTTCAGTTTATGGAGGTCATGGGGGCTTTCAGTTTATGGAGGCCAATCACCCATTAGTCCAGCCAAGCTGCAGCTCACAAGAATTCCTCTCAGCCTTGTTTACTCTTTTTTGTGTTGATAAATGGATCAATGTCACCATGGTTAGTTATGTTCCCTTATTTTCTCTTATTAAACCTGCCAGCAGTTTGAGGTGATGCTCACAGGGGCTGGAAACCACTACAAAACAAAAGTTTATGTCATCAGTGATCAACACATGTGTTAAGCAAGGGGTGCTTCTCCATGGTGTAGCATTGCTGAAGGTTCAGATTGACACAACGCTGGTTCTTGCTTCTTTCCTCATTCCAATCTGGACTTTTCTGTCTGTGAGCAAGGATAACTTCTTGACCATTCTTATGGGCATTTTAACCCACTGGAGGAGAGGATTTCTGGGTAAAGTGGCATTCTTCCTAACAAACACATGAAGGATACAAGGATTGAACCATCTGCTCTGAGAAAATATGAGCTGTGATACATATATTTTGTGGAGAAACAGACTGACTCGAGCCTATTATCTCTCTTCTTTTTGTTTGTGTAGGTAGTGGGACTGGCCTCACATCTGCAATAACACCATCACTAATGAAGTAAGCAAGGAGAGATTTGTAGGGATGATGAAAACCCTGGTTAGAGCAACAGATAAGAAGCAAAGATCAGGCATTTCTTGGGCCTGAAACTGAAGAAACAACATTCCAGCTAACAAAGATGGGTGAAACTTGCTTTGCAGCTTGGGCCGAATTGTGATTATCAGTTTGATATTTGGTGAGACAAGGGTGTATGGTACCTAGGAAAATGAAAGAGATGTTAACAGAAGTGGCAAGCTAATGATTTCTGTGTCACAGAGACAGAGGGAAATTGCTTTGGCTGTAGCATAGAACAATAGTGACATAAAATCAGCATCTCCGTTGTGCTGTAATTTTGAGAATGAAGTAAAGTCAGGAATTTGACATCCAAAGCTCATCTTTTGAAGGTGCATTGTGGAATGCCTTTGAAGATCAAGACTAAGAAGTCAAACAGAGCGTGGTTGCATTGTGAGAAATGTTCTGCCACTGGCTGTTTCTGTCTTTCACAGAGTGTCTGTCTGAAAATGCTGTGGTGCAGAGTGGTTGATGGGTTTCCCCCACATACGAAAGTTTGCCCTTTCTACAAGGGCATTTGGTGCTTTGGATAGAATAGATCACGTTCTGGAATGAGTACATGTAGGATGCAAGGCTTTGATGGTTTCTTTTGGATGGGAATGGGGCTCTTATTCTATGGAGTCTGTACATGTGTCAGCAAGTTTGAAATCTATTGCTTTGGCATGTCCCAGCTCTGCTTGGGATATGTTTGCCATGAGAAATTTTGTTTCTAATAAAGTATTTTGTGAGGCAAGGGAAATTTGGAAAGTTCAAAGAGAAAGTTTGAGGACAGTTTCTCTAAAATGATCATCAGCTAGCAAAAGCTGTAGTTTCAGAATATTCTGGACAGACTCCAATCGAGTCTGAAATGTGATAGCAAAGTGTGCTGTTAATAGGGTTTTTCTTTATTATATTGTAGTGCATTTTACATATGTTCTTCAGGAGGCACATTTACATTTGTGATCTCTGTCTGTGGAGGAGTTACCTTTTTTGCTGGATGTTTAGGAGCTGGTACTGTGGTTATCAAGAGTATTCTCTTCAGTGCCAATCTGATAGTATCTGGATTTTTGGCTGAATATTAGATCTTTCAGGGGATGTTTTGGGTGGTTGTTATGTTTCTGAAGTCAGGTGTTCTAGTCCTTGTTTTTTTCAATCTGTAAATTTATTTTTAGGCTACCATTTTCAAGGTGGACTTGGTGTCTGGGAACCACCCAAAGGAAATCAGATGTTTTTTGACCTGTGAAGGAGTGTTGGGAATAGCAGAATTGCAATCCTGACACAAGGGTGTTATTGAACACTTGCAAACCACCTTTCTCCTGAGAGAACAGGTCAAAGCCTACAATACCAGCTTTGCCCCTCATGTAAAAAAACTCTCCTCTCAGAAAGGGTTCAGTCACCAGTTTCTCTGTCCACAAGGCTGCAGTGACATGAGAAAAACACTTTCAAATGAATTCATTGAAGAGTCATGAACTCAGTAGTAAATCAGTCCTGGTAAGAAAGCCACCTTGTGTTGAATGCACCTGTCATGGTCTAGAGTCCTGCCATACTCATTTGGCCAAATTATTCCCTCTGGTAAGCTGTGGTTCCAAGGCATACCATAAATACCAGTCAGGGGAAGGCTGTGTGGAAAATGCAGTGGTGGACAGCTCCAGGGAGGCTGGATCAATAGCACAGCTGGTCAATAAAGGGTGGAGAAGGGGGAAAAACTGACAAATATCTGCCTTCAATTTAGTTTCTGTCTGAGATTGTGAATTTATGTTTGTCAGAGTGGTCTGACTGCCTCTGGGCAATAGCTGCCACTGTTTCTCTTTCATGCAATGTGTGGTTAGAAAGTCATAGTTATCTCAGTACTAAATGCCCATCACTTCACCCACGGGGAGAGTGCAAATGCCTTGATGTGAGTGTGGTATGGAACTCACAGACAAGGCAGAAACTGCAAACCACTGTTCTGAGACTTCTGTTCTGCTTAGGCATCAAAATGATCTATTGTGCTAAATGATAGATTTGTCTTCTTTTGTTGTTCCTAAAGATAACATTTAGAAGTGCAACAGGTTCTGCCAGAATCATGAGTCTGTATCTAAATCTTTCTCAAATGTACTCAAACCTCTTCCAGAAGTTTATGCTTAAGAAAAAACTGATGTGAATTGACAGCATCATACCCAAAAATTGAAGTGGAACTATTTAAGCAGATTTAACACCTTCATGGTGACTTTCATTTCTCCTGGTGGCTGCAGTCACAGACAACTCACATTTGGAACATAGTGACTGGTACCAGACAACTGTAACAAACACCTCTAGTTTTAATTTTCTCTCCCATTTTATTCTACAATCAGTTCTAGAGCTTAGATCTGGCACTGGAATCCAGAGGACACTTGTACCAAATAAAATTACTCGTAATTGATTTATATTTTTTCCCCTAGAAGTGAATCTGCATTGCTCTTGATGTTTTTGTGGCTGTGATGCTGGGAGCACAAGATATTTCTATGAAGAGCACTAAAATTGAAATAACCATATGGGTGAGCTTGGTTGGAGCTGAAAGCTATGAGTTTTGTGAATGAGATTAAAAAGGACACTCAGGATGAACATACTGCACTGAAAAATCTTTTCCTGTTTTAGTAACAACTCTGGAAAAACACTAAGGAAGCAATTTAAAGCAATTATTACATTTGTATTAGCTTCTCACAAAATGGGTTTTCTCTTGTATATCTTACCTGCTCTAGAGGTTTAAAATAGAACACTTTATATAGTACATTTAATTTCTGATTTGCAGGTCAGGATCATTTTCTGGCAATTGTTCTGATTACTTTAAATTATAAACATAGAAGCTTTTATTCTTTGTCTCAGAACAATGCATTCCATAGAAAATAGAGCTCTGACAGTTTCAAACATTAAAAAAAAAACATGCAGCATCACCCCACCATAGTAATAATATTAATATTAAAATATTATTAATAAAGATTATTCTCTTAAGATATATTCTGAAATTTTAATCTTAAATCTTCCCTGAGGCCACAGAATTGCAAGAGGGTGTTTCTTATGCTTGTGGTTTTCTTTAAATTGATTGTTCCCAGGAAGGAATGACAACAATTTATAAGAGTGACTTTGCATGCCATATATGTATCTCTCATTCTTATCAGAGTAAATAGTATTTTTTGAGAGTTCTAGTCTGGCATTTTCCCTTTGTGTCTTTAGAAAGCCAGCATATGAAACCTCTTTCCTAATAGAGTATTACCACATATCCCCTGACTTTATCAATCAAGGGGTTTGATTTTTTTTTTCTCTTAAGGAAATGTGCAAATTCTATTTTCTTTCGAAAATACATCTAAGGTGTCAGAATTTATCTGAAATAATATCTAGAGTAATAACCTCAGTAATGGTCAACCTCTGTCTACACCGTCATTGAAAGGACCATCCATTGAATTTACTGTGTTGCCATCCATAAAAACTTATTTTTCCTTGCAGGAAAGAAGAAATGATGGTACATGGCCCCAAGGGGGGCTACTTCTGGGGTTCTTCTTCAGATGGAAGAGGTTATTCTTCCCTTGATCCCTGAACTTCTCCTGCTCACTCTCTGCCTTTTCCAGCTGGATGGAGACTCCTGCCTGTACTTCCCACAGCTTCTTCTGCCATTGGTGGGAGAAGACATATTCAACTACATGGTTGAATCCTACTCCTGAACTGGCTCAAAAAATGCAGCAGAAATGCGAAAAACCTTTATCCACACTCTGAGGTAACTTGAGAGAATAAAGCTGCTATGGTCAATTCACCATAGAGTAATTTTTCAGCTATAACTCTTTTGCCACTTCTCATCTTAAGGGCAATAAATCAAAACAGAAACATGAATCCAGTGCTCTTTCTCCTTGACAGAAAGACATAGGAAACCTAAGGAAGTGTGGTCTGTACACTCACACGAGGATGCTGGAAGCTGTTTCCTGAATGTGATATACAGAGAGATCACAGGAAAAGAAAGAATGTGGCATCTTGTGGTTACAGACTTGATACAAGAAGGAACAGGAACTGCCTCAAACCTCATTTCTGGAGATTTCTACAAAGATATGAAAGGATCATGAAAAAGAAGGTTTGGATGGTCAGGATATCTGATCCACCACAGTGTTGTTAGTACAGTGTGATGCCTGAGGATGTTCATGTTAGAGATAGAACTGTGCGGGTCTGCAGAAAGTAAATTTCCTGTAAGTGCAAGTGAAGGTATTCACATTCAGTGGTTCACTTCTGTTCAATGCAGAAGTGGCTGTGCAGTGTGCAGACAGGCCCACCTGTGTCCTGACGCTCTCAGAAGGTGGAGAAGAACTCCTCCTACCTGAACGAGAAAATGAGACTTTGTATCTCCGTGAGAAACAGCCTCTAACCCGATGGCTCTGTCATGGACCTCTCACTCAGAAGTGGGACTCCACCATGGAAAGAAAGAGATGATGGAGGTGATTTCTTTGCTGTCTGTGGTGGGCACTCTTGGTCAGGGCTGTCAGGTGAATGGCCACCACGGTTGCAGGACATGAAAGAGCAGGAGGAGATGGCAGCTGGCTTCAAAAATGCACTAAGGGGTTACATCTGCCACAAGGGCACAGTGGCAGCAGTGGGCACATGGAACACTGCACTGCTGAGGTTGCTGGCAGGCAACAGAGGAGTTTCATGCAGTTTATTTGGGAGGAGATAATAAAGTACTGTTCCATTCCCAGAAGTAAAACAGCAGGAAAGGTCTGCAAGACTCCAGATGTAAAGTCTCGCTTTACCAGTCCTAAGCACCGAGAATGTGTCTTAGAATGGACATCCGTAAACTTGAAATTGTTCTAGGAGGAGTTTTTCTTGGTTTTGACAGAAATTTTAGCTAATCCTATGTCCCCTGTTGTTTTTACAGGACTGTAGATTATATGCAGTTGTTCCTACTTCTTTATGTAATCTCCTGGGGAAAAAATATTACATGTAATTCGTTAATATTATAAACAGATTATATTCTGATAATGCTTTAATTCACTTGTTGGTAGACAGGCATAAAATAAGACACCAAGATGTACCTGGAACAGATCATCACTGTCCTCAATTTTTTCTATCAGCATCATCCACTGACCAACCCACTTTCCAAACTTTTCTCTTTATGCCCAAAAAGAATCTCTGAAACCTGGTTTTCAATCCTTCTTACAGAGTGAAAGTAATGTCCAGTGCAAAGGATACTTGATTTTCCCTAATCTCTTACGAGAGAGATTAGCAATGTTTCATTAGCAATGTTGTAATATCTTTTGACCCTGGTTTTCATTTCTGTGAGTTATTTTCCTCAAGCTGGAGACCTGGAGACAAACAAGCACTTTGTTGGAGAAGGAGCACCATTGATGCCATGACTGCTTATGCATCCCTGAATAATGTGTCCAAGAAAGGTTACTTTTCTGTCCCAAATTCCACATTAATCAGATAGATAGAAAGAAAAAGGGGAGAGGGAAACAACATCCCTCTGTTTGAAGAGCCAGAGGAAATAATACTGAGAAAGTATTTCAGATAATTTTTTTTCTGATGTCAGATTCTTATTTATTGCTGAGGAAAGAACATGCACAGGTAAGTAACTGTATGCTGCACTTGGATGAACCCCAACTCCAAAGCACCAGAAACTATTATCAACTCCAGGTTCATGAGCTCTTTCTGCCCTTTTACTTCCCAACTGCTCTGTCTCTTTGTTCTTTCCTGCCACTTGTTTGTTTCTAAACCAGCAACCAAAAGATTAGAAAGAAATGGTATGCAAAAGGTGACCTTTGGAAATTAGGAACCTTTACAAAATGAATGCCTCCTGTTCTCTTCTGACAAGGCACCTACCCTCCAATGTGTTTACAGACTATATTGTCACTCTCTAGCACAGAATTTGACAGCAGTGGTGAGGAGCATTCCTTGGGGTCATGCACTTTGCAACAGCAAATACCTCATGCCTGAAGCAAAACCAAAATGAATCCTAAAGCCACCTCTTCTACATTTATTCCTGCAACCTCATGAGCAGAGAACTGAAGCAGAAGCTTGGGAGAGAGCAGCCTGGCTGGAGCTGTAGCATCCTATAACAGGGGTTACTCTGCAGGCCCTGAGCTCTCTCAAAACCAGTAGGGGATGAGTTTTTAAGGTCTGTGCCTTTGCAGATGTAAAGGGAGCACTCTCAAGTCTTTCTTCTACAATCTCTGAGTAATTGGAGGTTAGTCAGCTAATCTGAGTGTGTGGTTCAAGTATTGCTCAGCTCTTTTCAGTATTGATTGAACATCTTGATTCTACTTGTAATATTGTGTAAACTCTGGTGATCTATTTGGTCTTCAGCTTGGCTCATCATTTTGACTACCTCAGTCCCAGAAAGGGCTGCAGAAAAATATAATTTAAGTTTGTTTAATCTTTTTTGCAAATAAATTCCCTGCTCTGTCATGTTCCTGCTCCTCCTCCGTGAGATCATCAGAAAGCACTTTGTAGTGGTTATAAATACAATGTATTGCTTTTAGAGGCAAAGTTGCTCCTCCTCATTCTTTGTGAAAGAGATCCATGTCATGATAAAAATCAGATAAATCAGCCCATAATTCTTGTTTAATCTTTCCTCCCCAATGTCCAGAGAGATGCAAAACTGAGCAAGAGGATGTTTTTTTTAATGCTCAGGACTTATGAGTCCTAAAAAGTCAGGACACACATTGAAATTCTGAAGAAATGTCTGCTCATGCAGCAACTTTAGATAAAGTACACCTTAAAGGCACAGTATTTTATTCTACCAGTAATCTCTTTCCAAACAGCACCAAAGAATGAAAAGGTTTACTTCATAATCATTATTTGTTGCAGAAAAATAACAAAACCAGAGATATTTGATCTTCATGTTATGGTTTGAGGTTTTGTTTGGTTGCTGTTTTGTTCTTCTTGTTGTTGTTGTTGTTGTTGTTGTTTTGTGTCAGAAAGAGGACGTCTTCAAGCTGATTCTGAAAAAATATTGCATTTGTGCTCTGAAAAGGCAGAATACTTAAACAACTGCATATTGCCTCAGCCAGCTGTTGTGCTGAGAGAACTGAGTGGCAGGCATTTGGGACTGATCTGTTTCAACCAGAAAGAGGAACATCTGACACTCAGAAAACACGTCTGGTTTTCTTGGGCTTTTGAAATATGTTTACAGAAAGAGAAGAACAGAGACATTGGGTGAAAAACAGCCTAGTACTGCTGGTTTGAACGGAGCTGATCCCTGTACTAAATTGGAATTTGTTCTTTGGGATGTAAAAACTCCATGTAGAGTCTTCAACATCCACTTCTAATTTAGCCCACACCGTAATGACAGAAAGTTACCACTTGATGGCTCCTTGTCAGTTTAGATGGATGAAAGGAGTTAATGGATCCCTCGCAGCACATGCAGGATCTCTGCAGCCTCACCATCAGCAAAAGGACTGTGAAGCTGTGAGAAAAGAGCCGCTTAAAAGACCCCTCTTCTTCACTGGACCAGAACACCATGATGCAATCTGTCACTGCTTTCACTGTCCAATCTGCGGATTTCCCTTTCTGGGGCTGTCTGGCCCAAACCTTTCAGGATTAAAACCAGATGCAAACAAAACCAGCAACAACAGCAGCAGTTTGATAGCTTCCTTGACTTTTGTACATCAAATTCCAGAGGTGGGGGAGGAGTGAGAGGGGAAAAACATCCCCACTGGAAGTAAATACCCCTATGAAGAAATTACAACATCAGAACACAATTCCCTCATGTTTTTCTTAGAAAGCAGCTCAGTTCCATCTGGCTGTGGGCCTGCAGCCAATGCTTGCTACAGAAGAGCTAAGACATTCAAATATAAATAAATAAATAAATAAATAAATAAAGAATAATATACCGAGTGGCTCCAGCACCCATCTCTAGAGCAAGGCTCTCAAAACGGATATTGTTCTGAGCCAGCTTTGCACCCCCATGCAAACATTAATCTTGCTTAGCCTGACAGAGCTGCAAATAAAGCCCCGTTACACATGCATTCAAGAGAGAGGGAGGCAAAAGGAGAGGATCAGTCAGATGGCACGGAACAACTAAGGTTTTGTTCTCAGCAATGAGTGAGTGGAGCAGCATACATGGGGAGATACATGCTTGTTGAGGTGACTATTATTTATTTATTTCCATCACTAACAAGCTCTAAACAATGGTGTACTCTTCAGCTGCAGGCTGGGAAAATGCAAAGAGCCACAGGGAAGAAGTGTTTAGACATTGGCAAAAATCTCTAAATATTATTTCCTCTTTAAAAAGTGAAGAAGAAAAAATTGAAAAAGACAAAAAAGAAAAAAGGAGGGATTAATTTATTTCTAGCAACTGTAGCAATACTCCAAGTTGCCAAAGGAACACAAAGCTCATGCAAGGTCGGTCACTGTTTCTGCATCCTAGAAGTGTGTTCTGGCCATGGCTGTCAAAAATTACTAGGGATTTTAATTGTCTCTGGTTGATGAATTCTGACACATAACTCCTTAAAATTTCTTGCTACACATGCTGTACTGAGATATGGGGTTTTTCTTCATGCCGTGGAGGAGAAAAAACAAAATGCAAGTCTTTTGAACCACCTTCTCAACAGAACTTGGGATTTTGTCCTGAATTTTTCTGAGCAAGTAATTAAACTCAAAACTATCTCTTCATTCCCATTTCAGTCAGGCTTAATGGAAACACTCTCTGTTGGGAGTGTAGAATCACGACCAAAGCAAAAGTTGACACACAGTTTAGAGAGGAAGGAAGCCCTAGTGGTCTGTAAATCCTGGCAATAATCCTGGGGATACCCACGGGGTAACATGGGATATGACACAATAAGAATGACATAGTGAAGTGCTCTTTTTACTAAAGAGTTTCCTACCACCATACTTGAGTCCTCCCAAAACTTGTCACGAGAGAAATGCTTGGAAAAAATGGCAGACATGAGAGCCAGAGCAGGCAAGGGAGATCTACACTACTCCTGCTGGTTGATGCACAGAAGCAGTTGGGTGTTGAGAAAGCAGTCCAGCCCATTTTTGCTTACTAGAAGTCAGGATCAGGATTTTCATCTTGATTTGAGAGGTCAGAAAAGAGAGTGAAGAGGGAAATGAGAAACAACAGATCTGATATGACATTGCTAAAGTATCTGCCCTTAATCTTTGGCCCAATTGTTTGAACAGCAAATCTAGCTTCTTGCAAGTAGAGCCTCCAGTCAAGTACAACCCAAAGTTAGTTTGTTCTCTTCAAGGACTTGGGAAAAAAAAATGAAATTAAAGCAATATAGGATTATGTCACAGATTTAAAGCAACATCTAAAGGTAAACAAAGAAGGTTAGATGGATGAATGCATGTTTTCATATATCTCTGGGAAATTAACAATATCTAAGAGTAAGGGTAAATTGAAAATTTGGGCATTGTCTCTACTTCAGATGAAAATCCACCTTATTTAACGTCTTCCTCCTAACACTCACAATGTGATATGTCAGCATTGGCTAGTGAAGGGATTTGTGAGTGTCTGCTTCACCAGTTTTATTCCTTGGGATCAGCTGAGTGAGAGGATATTTTGCACCATCAGAGCTCTAACTGCCAAACCCATGAAACATCTCCATCAACCCCTGTTGGATGTGTCATTGATGTCATTGATGAAGATGGCTGCAGGAGCCGTGCTGAATGCAGTCAGATAAGTGCAGAATCAGCCGGTGATAGGAAGGAAGGGCGGGATCCCAAACTGCCACCAGTTATCAGAGCAGAGAGTCCCAGCAAGGCACCAGCTCCCCAGCTGCCAAGTACCCACCACGTCAGGATGGCCTTGGGCCTTTGAGCACATCCCTGCTGACAGACAAACCTTCCTGCACTGCCTGGGGAAGACGGGGAAAGCTGCAGCCACCCTGGCACAGACAGGGGATGAGCTCTCAAAGCAGCTGAGCTCTGACCTTCTCTGCTCCAAGGAAGATATTTTGTTTGTTTTTGAAGGGGGAAAAAAAAAAAGAAATTTGGAGAGGCTTTATGGAGAAAAAAAAATATTGGCGTTGGGATTTCTGACAGATTTCCAATGAGATAAAAACACGACAAATTATCACCATCTCTAGATGCAGCCCATGGTGAATATTCCACAGGGGAATGGAGGAGGGAGGAAGATGGGAGAGTGAAAGAAAACCCATTATTTCCATCTGAAAATAATTTTAAAAGGTGTATTTATTCCACTGGGTAGAACAACTCCTAACTAAAGAAATGTGCCTGGCCAGTGAGGTACTGTGGAGAGGGAAAGAAGATCCCTCCACTCCAGGAAGCAAAACACAGCCTGAAAAGGTTCAAAAGTGCTTCTTTAAGCAACCTGCTAGCTGTGATGTATGTATTTACTCTGGGGGGAAAACCTGCATATTTTAATTTGGGCAGATTCTTGATTTCTTCCACCAAAACAAAGAGACAACCAAGAAGTATGGGAAAAGAAACTGCGTGGTTTAGAAGCTGCCTGCAACCTGGGCATTGAAAAATATTTGCTTTATGACACTATCATTTAGTCTTTCTGAGAATTAGTCTTTTTTGGTGAGAATTTGGTTAAAGCCTGTGTGGAAAAGAACATGAGGGAACATGAGGAAAATGACAGGTATGAGAAAAGGCAAATAACACATTGTCTGCTGCAGAAACAATTCTGCATGAACTTTGTCAGGAAAGAGTCCCTTTCACTTCAGAGCTGCTTGTCCCTTTTCCTGTGGTGGCATGGCATTGGATGTTCTGTAGCCAGGCAGCAGCTTCCTCAGCTTTGTTGGGACAGTGCTGAGCACAAGGAATCAAGGGCTGGGACTGGTAGATGTTACCACAGTTAAAACTATGTAGAAGCAGAGTAAAAAGGCATTTTCTATAACTTAGACTTTCTTAAGTGTTTCCAGAAATGAAGTGCTCCATTTCCACTTTGATGTGACCCCTGGGTTTTCCCCAAGAGCTTCTTTGTACAGAGTCTTTCTCCAGAAGACCCAGTGACTTGACAGAGTTTGCCTTGTCCTTTGGTGCTCATTGGTGTGTCCACCTGGGACATCTCAGATTCCTTGGGTGAAGATGCAGATAAAAGGGACCAAGGGCACAGACTTCTGGAGGAACTGTTGGAGAGTGAGGGTGGAGCTGGTTTGGGGCTCTTCTTAAGGGTGAAACATTTTCTCCATGAGTAGTAGGGCCATGTGAGAGAGGTGAGAGTAGAGTCAGCTCCATTGGAATGCAGTCAAATATTCCTGTCCACTTGCTCCTAAATGCCTAGATCCCAGAGAAATAGGCAACCCTTATTTTATTAATTGAAAAAAAAACCCCCATGTTTTATCTTACCTGCCCTCTTCTCAAATTTTGCAATGAAATGAGTCTTTGCAATGAGTCTTTGACTTTAACAAAGAAATAACCTATACTTTTTTAGGCACAGACCTTAAGATCTTGATGAAACACTTCTGCAGCACACAGGAAAGTCCACGGAGCAGTCAGAACTGGTAATGTTCATTTGGATGGAAGCTGCAATGTTTGCAAATGAACACAAGTATTACCCCAGGTCATGCAGGGAAAATTCCTTCCACACAAGATAGAAGATTTCTCTATTTAGGCTTTGGATCAGCAACAAGCCAACCAGAGTTCTATACCTGCCCTCTCAGGAGGCTGTATTGTGTCTGGGCTAAAGCCAATCCATAGCTCCTACTCAAAGCTCAGCCAAAATGAACTTGTGTCTGTCTGCAAAGTACCTTGTAGCCATACCCATGATAACAGGCTTTGGAATATAAAACCCAAGCACTGATCTGCAATGCTTTGAAGAAATGGCTTTGAATGCCAGGACCACTCTTGCTTAACAGATTTCAGCCTAATCTGATTTATTTATTGTTTAACCTGCCATGTGCTTGCAAACCAGCTGGAAGCACAGCCGGCTAATTACTGGGCTGTGCCAGCATAGGCTGCCTTTGATTGCTTGAGACAAGATGCCTGTAAGATGGACAAGATTTAAGGCACACAGTTATTGTCTATGACCCTCTTTTAGATCCTAATGAGCTCTGAGAGGCTGAAATGTTGTGTTGGAGAGGCAGCAGGGATCTGGCTGCATCAGGGCAAGAGCTGCATCTGGAAGTTATTTTATCTTTAACTTTCCTGGTCTTTTTCCCCATTCTCTCTCTCTTGTATCTGTGGAATGTGTTTAAAGCACAACCCTGATAATCCCTCTAGACCTTCTTCCCCACTATTTTCAACTTTCTGGAGGCATCTGTGCTAACATGTTTACCACTTTTGCTCTAGAAAAATGAGACATCACTGCTTTCCTCAAGACTATGCAAAATAGTGGAGATTTTTCCTTACCCTGCTCAGGTCCGCATGCTGAAATTCCCTTCTGTAAAAAAGACTTAACCCCAGGAAACAAAGCTGATCCTGAGCAGGAACAAAGTGTATTGAGGATTACCCTAGCCCTCATCTTTCATGCTTAATTTAGAAGTGGAACTGCAAAGTGAAGTCACTCTCAATTCTGCCCCATTCATGGACTTGCTCTGCCAGGTGATGCCTACACTCCTTTTCTGAACTAAAGAAGCAAAGACATCACAAGACATAATAAAATCAGCAATTTAGTAAGCTAGAGAGGAAGCTTTCTTATCAGCCAGTATTTGAACTTTAACCTCTAGCAGGTGGGAGGTTAAATGTAATTAAATATATATTGCTTTGTTAAATATACTTTGCTTTAAGAGCTTTTGCTGGCCCCAAGTGTTTAAAGTTCACTGGTTCATGTTACATCAAGACTATTGAGGAGAGGAAGGTCTGGGCCAGAAAATGAGAAAGTACTCGGTAATGGACCACATTAAAAATAACTAACCAGAACCAAAAAAGAAAAAAGATGATCTCAATAACTTAAAGTCCTTTTATTGGCCTGGAAAGGGTGGAGGAAGCAGGAGAATGGGAAGGGCAGGAAGTGATCTCTGTACTCCACAAGGGTTCTGGGAATCTGGCTGCCTTTGGGAGACTGGGAGAAATGGGAAAATAAAATAAAAACTTGTTCATAATGCCAAAAATGATAGGAAATGGTTATCAGCTTGAAAAGTTCCTCCAAGGGTTATTAATAGCTAGCAGCAAGGAAATAATGACTCACTGGGAAGATAAGTATATTCCAGCCCCTAAAATGTGAACTAGTTCAAAGTTGCTTAACCCTGACTATTCTATCCTAGAACATACAGGGAAGGTCTATCACCAAAGTATCACCACATGCACATAACCCATCTCTATCTTCCAAAGCACTTAAATGTGTGCATAAATCCAGTTACTTTTTATGAGCTATAAACACATAAAAGTGTGCTAAATCTGGACAAAATTCAACATTGGATTTTGACTGCATTGCAAAAAGATTTGGGATATTGGCTTTATTCAGACGTTTAGAGTATTTTGCTTATAAGTGTCCAACAGGTCGTGGTTCTGTCTTAGACTACGAAAGAAGATATCCTAAGATTTCACTCACCACCTGATTTATAGGTGTTCTTATTTTCTGGCATGTGAAGGGAAACTGAGGCATAAAGGCATTATGGTAGATTTTTTTCCAACTGTGGTTGCAGGGATGTGGGTGCACATAGACCCACAGCAGTCCATTTCCAGCATCCACAAAGGCGTATTTTCTCAGGAGGATACAGGTGGGTTTAACTGCTATCTGTGGACACATGAGTAGCAGATTTGTAACCTAACTGACATTCCTAAAAGACGTCTGGGGCACTGGCAGAAAGCTGGACTAGAGGAGTGGTCAAATGGAGAACTGTGTTGCAATGGAGTGTGAGAACAGCCTGTGAGATCCACAGCCCTGCTGGTCACTATGGTGTGTTAGCATGGCAATGAAAAATTCCTGTGCTGATAGTTAAACAAGGGAGAGGTTGGGGGTAGGTCAAGAGTGTAACTCTAATTTAAAGACCAAATAAGCAAGCAAATGGAGCAAACTGGTGGAGTGGGCCAAGATTACCTGAATTTTGGCAAATGTATAAGCCTTAAAATTATCCTCTGAGTTGGAGTAGTTATTTCCTTTCATATCCAGCAGCTTTTCTGCATCATGTCTAGATTTAAAGGAGTTTGTAATACACCTGTCCAAAAACCATGGCTATAAAAATGGCCTTCTGCATATTAAGCTGCCTAAGGTATTCTCTTGACACAGCAATCATTACATTTATATAATAACGTAATCACTGAACAAGCCAGAGGGAAAGGTGGCTTTAGTGATAGCACACACAACTCCCTTGTACCGCTTCCTCTGATAGGTGTTTTTCTATCCAGCATGTGAAACCTCCAACAAAAGGGGTGCCCCAAACACCTGGGTAGTCTCCCTGGGAGGTTTGATATCCTGCCCCTTTTCAGTTTCCTGATGTCCAGCTCTGTGGGAAGGTGAGCTCCTGACATGTCCTGTCATCAGGGTACATAGAGAACATGTTGCTGTGTTCCTGTGACACCACCTTCTCCCTGTCTGGAGCTGGTCTTCCTCTTTCCCCTCCAAAGTAAAGCACTGCAAGCATAAGAACACAGGGATTTTTTTCAGTGTCACATACAATGGGAAGTCATCCTGATCAGGCTGCTAGGAAAGAGAAGAAAGGGAAGCTAATAAATCTTTTCCGTCTCTATGGTTTTCTATTTTTGCACTGGAATGGAACATAATATTCTAAGTCCTTCAGCACAACAATATGTCAGGCAATTGGTAACAATACATTGGACTTTTGGGTGGGCGACGCTCTTTTGTGGCATCTGCGTGAAGGATGATTTTCATCAAACAGCTTTATGGCTTCAATGAAATATTTGTAAAGTGGCTTCTGCAAGTGTGACTGATTGTCTAGTTTTATCCTATTTTCTGTTTTCATTGGTTTATGTAAATCACCGAGTATTATGTATACTCTGCATTTGATCATTTCAAACCCGTAATTGAAGAATTTGTGTACTGGAGTAAATTTATGGTTTCTGTGAAATCCTTGTTTACTATAAATAAGAGCTTGTTTACCCATATGTCAATCAATAAGAACATAAAAGGTGTTAGGAATAAACAAGTTGCTTATTTCTTTCATGAATATACATGTAAATTTATTTATTACATGCACTCTGATTAAGGAAAGGGAAAGTTTGATTCATTTTTTTAAGTGCCATGTATTTCATGAAATGTATTACACAGACATTTAGAATATAACAGACAATATGGAACATATTACAGCCTATAGCAACTGTCATGATATTTCAAATATATTACATGGAATGACATAAAATATTTTCAACATATTCTTATAATTTTAATGTATATCGTGTGGTGTCCCATATTTTAAGCAGCAGAACAATAGGCCAATTCTATTTTTTTCTTCTTCTTTTAAAAACTGCATTTTATATATTGTCAGATATATTTTTACCATGTGTGCAATAAATTATATGAAACACGTAACACACATATGGAAAAGGTATGACTTTTTTGAGGGGGGAGGGTAGTGGATTGCTTAGCAAGGAACTTAAATCCTTTGTGCATTGTTTAAGCAATGGTCGGTGTCTCTGGTCTGGTCTGCAGGCAGAGAGGTTGGTAAAACTAATATTTGGGACTTCCAGCAACCTAGAGGCCTTCTGGTGAAGTTAAGGTGGTAGCATAGAGTCAGTCACAAAAATCTGTGTCACTCAGTGACGTATCACCCAAAGCAGCCAGTCTGAGATAGAGGATAACAAACCCAGTGGCAGGGTTATCTGCACCACAAACACAGCCCAGCTTCTGGCACGGTCTGTGAAGAATCCTTGCCTTCACTCTGGAGGTGGTAGGACACAGAGTAATTTGGAGGATTAGCCTTAGAGAAGGCAATGTCTGTTCTGAGGCAGTTATCAGAGTTTTAGCTGGTCATATTAGTGTACTGGGAGCTGCAGCGCAGAGAAACCTTATAAAAACAGATTCAAGTGAATCACAAATACAGTTCTTCTGTCCTAACGGATTTCAAATGCCTGTTGGTCACATTTTCAAGAAATATGTTAAAATCTGGACTAGTCTGAAGCTGGTTTGGTCAAATTAGCTGTTCTGCTTTGCTTTTTGTCCTGAGCAATTCTGTGATGCTCTTGAATTAATCCCTTCTCCTCCTCCGTGCTGGTTTTGGTGGACATTCCCCTCTCTTTGCCCTGTAGCTGCTCAGATTTGAACAAAGTCTCCAAACCTGAGCAAGATGAGATTCAGGTCTTAAACTCTAGCTTAGATGATACCTTCACTTGTGACTTTGGGAGGGGAGCTGAATCCAGCTGGACTGTTTCACCAACTGGACTGTTGCATCTTTCCTATATGCAGCAGGTGGTGGGTTGCAAGGCTCCTCTCTCACCACTACAACTGCAGAGGGCTCCCACTGAGGGAGGTTTTAGAACAAGGGAAATAATCCAATACGGGGTTCCAGTAGTGAATCTGGATTTTATAAATATAAATCAGTGCTCTGAAAGAGTTACCCAAGTTTTTAATAACTGCTTAATTCATCCACTAGGACTACATCTCTTATTTCTAGTAAGCCTAGAAGAGCTAAGATTTCACTACTTGAGATAAGCAGAAACTAGAACCAGGGGGAATTGTCTTTTAGGCTTTCTATTAAGACAAATGGCACTCCTCCTTCTTGTCATACCAGCTATAGTGAGGAGTGTTTAAACTTGTTCACTTGACAGGAGTAAATGGCCATCTTTAGTCCTCCCTTTATGGTGTTACCTTACAGATATGGTCTTTTATAGTACAATTCTTGCCTTCTGGCACACCATGCTTCTATGCAGAGGACAGCTCAATAGAGAGCTTTTCCTTTTCCTTTTTTACTTTATTGGTCATTATTGACTGCATACCATCCAAACCCTCTCTTATTTGCTTCATGTTTTTTTCCTGAACAGATGCATTTGAGTGGTCATTTTCCAGGAATGTCTTTCTTAGTCTGTGCTCCCCATGAGTGCAGCACATGTGCACTTCAGCTCTGGATGCGGGAGAGTGTGGAAGGGAGGTGAAACATACCACTGATTTATGGAGCTGGCATGAGAAATACACAGTCATCCTAAATGGTGAGAGACCTCAGCTCAGGGAGTAAGGACTCTGGAGATTTTGGGTGACAAAATCTAAGAAATCTTGACAGAGCATTGATAAATTCTAGGGGTCTTGTTAAAATAATGTGGCAAATTTGAGTGGATGTTCACAGGTATAAAAAATGACACAGGTATTGGCTGACACAGCAGTCATCTCCAGTTCTGCACATCAAAATCTGATGGGTAGCACAGAAAATGAGGCCTTCCAAAAGAACAATTGCCATTTTGTCTTTGACACTAAACTTGTCAGTGATAGAGTGTTACTTATCAGCACCTTCCCATCATTAGTTATCGCCAGTAGTGCCTTTAATCCTTTTAAGGGGGACTCTTGGAATAGCTTAGTCTAAGTCATGTAACTTAGAAGAAAAGACATTACAAATAAATGCTGTGAATCTAAGCATTTATCCCACCAAGTCTTGCGAGTTAAGTAAGATGTTTTGGCCAACACACACACACCAATGTATGCATGCATAAGCATTTACATACACACACATATACACACTCACACAGGGACACACTTATGCAGAATTGTATAGGTTGTTAGCTTGAGACAGGACAGCCATTGGTAATTGCAACATCAATGATGAAAATCTGGCAAAGCTGCAAGCAGATTACACGGTGGGAATTGTTGAACAACCTTCCTGATGTCCACAGGTCTATTCAGGATCAGTCACACAGACAGACAGTCAGACCCTCTGTCATGGCTTAGTCCTCACTGAATCACCTTGACCACACTTCCTCCATGCTGAATTCACACCCAAAATAACCTTTGCTTCCTCATGCCTGCGTGGTTTCCAGGCTGGTGCTGCTGGGGAGAACCGAGGTGTGTGTCACAGACATGGTTTTAATTCTCCTCCCTGAGAGATGTGCAAGGAGGCAGACTCTGCCAGAGGAAGCAGGTCTGTGTGTGTCTCTCTGTGGAGGGGCACATCTGCACATCAAACAGTAAGGTGACACGAGCTCAGAGAAATGGGGGTGACTGTGCCCCTTAGGAAGACCTCATAGGTCAAGCAACTCTGGGAAAGATTCTATCAGGCAGATTAAAGTGCTGTAGAATCAGGAGAGGAGAGAATGGTTCCAGCTTGTCTCAATTTCCTGACAGGATTAAGACAAGGGAGAGGAAATAAAGAAAACTAAATGTATATACTTACAAGCTAGAAATGTTTGGGCTTTTTCCTTCTTTTTATTTGCTTTCTGGCTTCTGAGCATGCACCATACATTTTGATCAGATAAAATAACTTTTTCCTTTCTTTTTTTTTCATGTCTTTAGAAGGATCAGCCTTTCATTTGCATGATATCATCTCTTTCCTGTCCCTGAGTTGCATTTTTGGGTGGACTGTTGGAAGCAGAAAAGCCTGTATATCTTCTCATCATATGAATTTTCCATTCTGATTTGTAACACACCTATGGCCAAGAGAGCACAGGAAGCATAGAGGAAAAGATTTCCTCCCGAAAAGTGCATTAAAGGAGAACAGCTCAGTGAAGGGCTAACTTGTGTGGCCTTTGGTTCTCTATCTGGCTGCTCAGAGCAATGTGAACTAGGTCATGATTATTATATACTGCTCCTCCTGTTCATGGGTTAGAGATACACTAGTGCTGAGGTTTTAAGTGCTGTCAATGGTCAAGCAAATGGGTGTTATTGTGGCCATGACTGTTAAATTTTTATACTTCTTGTAATCTCATATTATTATCTACATGCTACTTAATATATATCATTGAGTTCTCTGAGTTAATCCTCATTTGTACTAAACAACATCACTGAGGAAGAAAAAAAAGAAGGAAGCAAGGAAGGAAGGAAGGAAG
>VZTR01020593.1:604103-637838 GCA_013400775.1 Chaetops frenatus | reverse complement strand
GAAGGAAGAAAGAAAGAAAGAAAGAAAGAAAGAAAGAAAGAAAGAAAGAAAGAAAGAAAGAAAGAAAGAAAGAAAGAAAGAAAGAAAGAAAGAAAGAAAGAAAGAAAGAAAGAAAGAAAGAAAGAAAGAAAGAAAGAAAGAAAGAAAGAAAGAAAGAAAAGTCCATTCTCCATAACCTTTTTTCCACTGATGGACATGACACCACAGTTTTTAGTCATCATAAGTCAATGAGAGGCCACAAAGAAAAATGTGAGCACTATATTAGGTTGTACAGAGAGGATTATGACCTACAAATATGTGGAATAAAATTTTTGTTCTACTTAATTGGTAAAGCCACACAGAGGTCTTTGCCTCCTCTCATAGGCATCACACTTTTAAGAAGTGAGTAATGTTTAGACAGTCCAGAGATAAGTGCTGAGGGTTGTCAGAGTCTTCTAAAATCAGAGTTATGGGAAAAAGGAGAAAATTTTGGGATTTTTCACCCTAGATCAGAGAAGTCTGAGGAAAGGCTGAATAACTGTCTTCAAACAATGATTTCTGGTTTTGCCTCAGCAAATAAATAGCACAGAAGATATCTTTCTTCACCGCAGTTGCCTTTTATGTATTAATATTGCAACGTGATCAATGCAAGGTTTTTAAGAGCAGATTATGCAGCATCTGTCAGAAGTGACAAGACTGTTGTTGATCCCACAGTGAGCAGGGAACAGATGAGGATGTTTCTGGAGGATCGTGCCACCCCTTCAATGGGATTCTGGAAGTCTCTTGATGTGTTAATCTTAATTATTTCCTTCTGAGGAATGTTTTTATGTGTAACTAATCAAGCAGATCTACCATTAATCCTCTGCAAATTGTCTACACGCTGCCTGAATCCTTGGTGCTAGATATGCACACTGTCCTTCAGCAGTGCTCACACCAATGACAAAGGCAGTTGTCCATTGCTGCTTCTGTTTCTTCTTAGTGTATCTTTTTCCAGAAATCACATATTCTCTTCTTGATGCAGAGGCCCTCAAATAATTGTCTAAAGAGGAATTGGCATTTGTGAGTCCTTTATCCCATCCATAAACTCCATTACCCCTTTGCCTGGGTGGATGACTACAGCTGGATGCCTCTGTCCATTGCTGCATTGTGTTTTCTTGCACTGAGCTTGTTGGCTGACCCAAGGCAATTGGTGCCAGTGAGCAGCCTTCACTATTTACTGTCTTTTTTTTCTCCCATCCCATTTCTCTTCTTATTGACAATTTGCACACTAAGAAAACTCTCTTGGCATTGGCATTACTGTTCCTCCCAGGTTTCTTGAGGAGCAGTGGGACAGGAATGGATGCCAGCTGGGCCTTTCCATAAATGCTTTTGCTTCATAAGGGTTCTCCCTTTTACAGCCTAATTTGAGTTCCACAAGTCAGCCATTTCTGAGCTGTTGAATGAAAGCCAAATGCATTCTGTGTCTTTTTAGTTTCTTTATTAAAACATTCTGCAGTTCAAAGTCAGATGTCTTACAGAAGTCTGTTGCATCAACAAGATTATCTTTAGACACCAAACTGGTAATTTTATCAAATGAAGATATCAAGTCCATTTGACAGGATCTGTTTCCCATAAAATCCTGTTGATTTGACTAATTTATATTTCCTAATGTAATTCTTTATTAGCTGAGCCCATGTCATGTCATGATTTCTCTCGGGATGTATGTCAAGCTGTCAGACTTACAGCTATAATGGGAAAATACAGAATCATGAAATTTTGTTTGGAAGGAATCTCTAGACATCATTTTCTCCAATACCCACAACTCAAAGGAGGCCCAACTGCTCAGACCCTTGTCCAGTCCAATTTTGAGTCTTTATGAGGGCAGAGATTCCACAGCCTTTCTGGGAAGCGCTCCCAGTTCTTTAATACAGTCATTGTACAAATTTTGTCCTTGATTGGGAAGACAAATTTCCCAAGAGGTGAACTGGGCCCACTGCTTCTCATCCTTTTCCTATGAATCTCTGAGAGTTTTCTAGATCCATCTTCTCTGTAAGACTCCATTAGACAGCTGAAGACAGAAATATGTTCCCCCTTTGCCTTCCCCTCTCCAGGATGAAGAAATCCCTCTTGTTCTGCTTCCCACTGTACATTATGCATTCCAGCCCCTGAAAGCTCACTGAAGCACCAAACTCACTGAAAACTGCAACACTAAAAATTGTTGTTGATTATTGTACACACCTTGATACTTTAATAACTGGGAATGCATCCCACACTACATCTATACTCTCTACTGTAAATGAAGATTGGGAAATACCTTTGAGGAGGGCTTATTTCACCTACCTTTGAATGGGATAAATAATTTTAGCTGTACCTTAGTATTCATTGTCTCAGAGACAGTCTCAAAGTCTGGTTTAAACAAGAATCCTAAATTTGGGACATGTGAAATTAGGTGAGAATCATCCCACTGAAAGAGAACATGCCCAGTTGACTCTTTTCAGATCTTATGGGTGTATGTCATCTGATCATAATATCGACCCTTTAGCCTTGCTCTTTAGTATCCTTCTCATTCTTCCTAGACTGCAGTGTACAGACCTCATGCAATACATTTTTTCAAGTACTTGAGAGAGACAGACTTTCTGAACACTTTTTTCCCACACTGAATTGTCACATCCTATCCAGTAACAGTTTTTCTTTAGTGCCACTTCTTTTAAAACAAGCTATTTGTGTTGTCCATAGTGCTCATTGCCACATGTTTTTCCTTGCAGCTTTCTACTCACCTTGCTAGTTTTTATTTTCTTTATAAAGTATGGACATGCCAGTGTGGAAGCATGTGTGAACCTATGTCTGTAAATGACTGTGTGAGACCTCCAAAATCCCTGCTAAGCCAGTGCTATTTTGTAACCAGCATCTAGAGTGACACCATTTCAGTTTGAGGGAATTTAATAAGATTTCTTTTAGAGATTCGTCATTACCATTCATACTTCTGCCACTGCTTTAAATTCCCCATCTCTACTGACTTGGCTAATAATTACTTTTGGCTTAATGGAATTAGCCCATTTGAAGCATTTAGTATATAAAATATTTGTTTATATACCCACACATTCACTGCCTCCATATGTATGAACACGTAAGCACACATGCACACACCCCCATTGTACTGCAGACCTCTACAGCTCAGCACAACCCAGTCTCACACAGCCTGTTATCAGATAGCCTTCTCACCTAATTGTGACTTTCCAGCACCTGAAGGGAGCCTGCAAGAAAGATGGACAGGGATCTTTACAAGAGCATGTGGTGATAAGACGTGGGGTGATGGCTTTAAACTGATAGGGGGTAGGTTTAAGTTAGATCTTAGGAAAAAATTCTTTACTGTGGTGATGGTGAGGCACTGGAACATGTTGTCCAGGGAAGTTGTGGATGCCTCATCCCCGGAATTGTTTAAGACCAGGTTGGATGGGGCTCTGAGTAACATGGTCTAGTGGAAAGGTGTCCCTGTCCGTGGCAGGGGGGTTGGAACAAGATGAACATTAAGGTGCTTTCCAGCTTCAAGTTATTCTATGATTCTGTGGTTCTGTGATCTCTTTCCCACTTAGCATTATGGAAAACAAAGATAACTGAAGCCTTCCTGGAGTCACAAATTAAGAATCCTTGGAGCTTTTAATGGTTCCACCCTACTTTAAAAACTATGAACTTTGTTATTCCCATGGTAACCAAAATGTCAGACTCATCCTTAAGTGTGCTACTCAAGTTAAATACAGCTTTGATTGTCCATAGAATAAAGTTAAATCTTACAAATACCTGATTATCCTCTACAGCAAACTATAGTAGGAAAATAGAACTGTAAATTATATTTTCATAGAAGATACGTTTTTTCATTTGGGACATTTTATTTTGTTCAATGCTTAAAGGCCATGTCAGGGGGTATTTGGGAAGGGTGTTGCCTTCTCAGGCTTTTAAACATTACAGCTACTCAGATAAACTGCTTTATTCATTCAAGTGGAAGAACAAAATTGTCATAAGGAAAGAGGCACTGAGTTTCCTCTCATGCATTCCTTATACTTTCATAATGTCTCCCTTTAGCTGTCTTACCTTGCAAAATAATCAGCTTTGGAGACGTAATACTAATCATTAATATTGATTATTACTAATTTAATAATCTTTTTGGGTGAAAAATGAAATTATATCATATTTCTGTGTTCCCCACTACAAATTCCACATTACACTGTGCTCTCAGGAATATGACCATCTCCATTGTGAGATCAACATAGATTATACCACAATATGAAAATGGTCCAAAGGAGGTGGGATGTATGAAACAGCTGTTTTTCATTTAGCTGGTTTTGGGTTTTTTTCCTCCAGCTGAAAAGTTAAGGCACTATGTTTTGTTACTGCTGAGACTAATACCCTATTGACCTGCACTACCATGGGATGGAGTTCCCCTAGTTTTCATAGGGATCTGTAAAAACCTTTTTAAATTTCTGCTTAAAACTTTTTTGATGCACTGAAGGCCTCCTAAGCATTGCACACAAATCTTTGTAACTTACAGAGGTGTAAAATATTGTTTACAGATGGAAAGACTGTGGAACAGGGGGAAAGAAAAGAGCAATAGAAACACAGCCAGACTAATGTAAATATCTTCCTTCCAGGAGTTGCTCACATACAATTAAACTCCCCACCCTTCCCAGTTGTGGTCTTTCTCTGAGACAGACCCTGAGGGGGCTAGAGAATTCTAAACCCCAGTTTATTTAGATGGGCTGTTGGTAGAGCATGGTCTACATCATGATATTTTGGACCTTGGTCAAACCCACCCCAAAATGTTGGCTTTTCATTTGAGTTCTTTCCTCTGAGCAGAGCCACAAAATGATTGCCAGATTGGCCTATTTTGTGTTGCTGCCCTCTGTTTTTCTTCTTTTTTGGGGGTATGGAGACAGTCACCAGTGGTGTTAGCCAGTGACGTGGGTTGGTTTCCCCAGTGCTAACATCTGCCCAGAAATCTGTTCAGTTAGAGCTGGATAAAACAACATGATTTTTTTTAAAGCTCACTTATGCTTTCTAAGAATTTGCACTGGGTCTGTTCCATCTTTGAGATGTTCTTTTTCTGTATCTCACATTTGCCTTTGTGGTTTTTTTCCTGGGAGCTGAGCTGAGAGACAAGGAAGATGAGGAAGAAGGGTTTGATACTCTTGCTGTTGAGAATTTGTGATTAAGACCTTGAGAACAGATTAAGCTGAAATTGCAGTTTGGGAAATGTAACCTGATAAAATAGCACAGGCTTCACTCCCCTCCGTGGGAATCAAAACTGGCAGCTATTTCTGATGCACAACAAGCTAAGGTTTCCCTCTCTCAGCTCTCATGTTTTCAGCTGCCTTTGTTGTTCTGTATTGTGCGTGTTACTTGCACATCTCAGGCTTTAAACACCTCCCTTGCTAAAAAGCAATCTTTGCTGAAATTAGGGAAGCTGCATGAAAATGAAAATAAAAATGTGTGAGATCAGAGGGAAAAAACTCAGTACAAGGCAAAACCTAAGTGTCCTAAACCCTATCCTTCCACTTGGATTTTGATGGCTGATGGCTGGGATATAGGAATTTTTGTTTGTTTATTTGTTTTCACTACAGGCAGATGAAACACTTGGAGGGAATAACCAACAAGATGTTGGGAGGACACATTCAGATGTTATTTCCTCTTGGCCTCAGTGCCTGCCTGCATCTCCACAAGTGGAGATGCTGACTGGGAGACTGGACAGCAGATTTCATCTGGAAATGCTCCAATCAGAGCAGAATAAAACCGCATTGTTCCTGTCCTCTCCTGCTTCAGAGCCCAACCAGTCTGGTAGTGACTTCCAGACCTGACCTGGGCTACAGATTTTCTGTGTTTCTAAAAAAGCACGCCCTGCATATCTGTAGTGATGACATCTATTTTCTAGCCTGGAGAATTTGCATTTGAGGGGAGACTAACTAGGATCCTGCTAATATTCACAGGGGAAACCTCATAGCACAGCAATCACTTTTCCATCACTCCCACAAGAGGATGACAAGACCCATTTTTCATGCAGCATCTGGCTAGACAATTTACTTCTGATTACATTAATTAGAAAAGATGATGTGACTCTTTTTTTCTTATGAAGGCCCTGTTGTCCTTTACATGAAGAAAAGAATTTAGTATAGTCTGCTACAGGAGCAAGTAGTTTTTGTGGTTTATTTTGTGAGAGCTAGTGACATACAAGAGATTGCCAGGATGGTAGGACTCCTAGGACCCAGCCAGCAGAGACAATGGCTGAGATGATGAACCCATTTATGTCTTGCCCAGATATAAAACAGTCTAACTGTTCATCCCACCTGCATA
Source organism: Chaetops frenatus (assembly GCA_013400775.1). Classification (NCBI taxonomy): domain Eukaryota; kingdom Metazoa; phylum Chordata; class Aves; order Passeriformes; family Picathartidae; genus Chaetops; species Chaetops frenatus. The sequence continues at coordinate 631,538 of VZTR01020593.1, read as the reverse complement.
GGGTGGTTCACCAGGACTATGACATTGCCAGTTCACAGGAAAGGGACGCTGAAGGCAAAGCCTTCCTGAAAACTGAACTGAGAACCTGGAACTTCTTGCTACTCAGCTTCCTCACTATGGCAGGAAAGAAAACTACAGTTTGTGACTTGCTTTCCCCCTAATCTCTTGTTCATCCAGACAAAGACACAGGCAAGCAGGTCGGGTCATTCTCCTGCACCATGAAAAGGCAAATAGAGCAGCTGCTAACACTGCTTCTCCTTGGGAGTTCTTGGGAGGGATGAGAATATTATGTTATTGGAGAATCTACTTGGAGCAAAAGTGAGAGAGGAGATAGGACTGTTGAAGTATATCTGCAAAGGATTTTTTCCTTTTTTTGAGACTGCAGGACACACACATGGAGCACATGGTTCAGTCTGACTGCATTACCTAGCAATGATCACCCTTGCCTCCAGCTGCACCAGGCAAGGTTTTTGTGAACACCACAACACAGATTTTTATTTCAAAAGAAACCTTTTTGAATGCTCAGTCTGACTGTGTCTGAGTCTAGAGCTTTGGGTCTGGGTCAGGTCTTGTTTTATCTCCGTGGATTTTCCCTAATCCTCACTGAATGTTGCCAGAGCTCCTTTAACCTCATTTTTAAACTTTGAATCCCTCCAATAATACCATGCATCTACCATGCTTGCTTAGATGTCTTTAGGTTCTTCTCCCTAAAATAATAGGTATATGAGAGGAAAGATGCCAAATACAAACCATCCCTACCCCCTGAAAGAAGGCGAGAGGGTGATGAGGGGGAAGACTGAGGAATGTTAAAAAGAGAAACTCCTGATTTTAATGGGTGCATTTTCCAAGGAAAATAGAAGAAAATATAACAGACACCAAGAATAACATCCGATTTTCTGTTGCCAGCCCTTTTTATGACTTGAAAAACCAGTCAGATTTATTCAGCATAGTTTCTGGTAAGGAAAAAAAAATAAAGGCGGGGGGAAGCATCCACACACTTCTAATCATATTCAAGTAGGCACTGTACAAAACTTGCTGGAAGCCAGCAGTGGTGATGACTGGCTCATTACCATTATATAAATAGTATTTAAAGTGCAGCTGGGCCCTCACATGAGCAGAGACCTAATTGATGCCGAAATATGTTCATTTCAAGTCCTGTGACTTCATGTGGAAAATATTACACTGGCTAATTAATGGCAATGAGAAGAGATGATGCATTGCCTTATAAAACAAGCAACTGAAATGTTGAGCCTCCATTCAAAAGGAAAAAGGGGAGGGGGGAGGACCTCTGTAAGTTTAGAGCATAAAAAGCCCCAACAAAATAAAATGCGTGCTCAGAGACTCGCAATGACACACACACATAATCAAGAATTAGAGACATTCAAGAGGAAATTACTTGCTATTTATCTAATGGCTTTCAAGCCAAATCTGAGTTTATTGTATACCCTTGACAGAAAGATAGCACCAAGCTCAGTGTTTATATGGAAGAGTTAAAGAAAATATAAATGCCTTTACTCTGGCAATTCTGAACACCATCTACCTAATATCCTTTTCAGGCACTTAGCAACATCGCATCTACCATGTCATTATTTAATACATACAAAGAAGAGTTGGCTCAAGCTGGGAATGCAGGCCTGAATAAATGGGAGAAATTAATTGAACACTGTTGTACAGCACAGCAGACAGATTATTAACATGATCTCTTCCAGTCATAAATTGTACTAATATGTGAATTGAAACTTTCTGAAAGCTTTTAGTTCAATGCATCGTTCATCATGCAAGGTGTAGTGATGAAGGTGTGGCCAAAAGATTAGAAATGTGGGCAAGTCATTTTTAGATAAGGCAAGCAGGACTAGATCTGTAACTGGTTAGTTACGTGAGCGTGAATATCAGCTTGTCCCTACCATGCCCCTATCACATCTTGATATCATCCTTCTTTAGAATACAATGAGAAGGAAGTATCTGCTGCAAGATGTTCAAAGACTGAGATGGGGGATGCTCTATCAAACATGAAGTCACAGAAACTGGAAAACCAGTGCTGATGTCTGGCAGATTGCTTGCCTTCAGAGGACTGTTTGGCACATAGATATTATCCGTGCTTTTTCTCAGGATGAGGTCTGACTGTCCTAAATCCTGGGTTTCACAAAGCACCCCTTGAAGATTTTATGACAGTGCCACTGGTCTCACTGTCAGGAAAAAAACCAACTCCAAATTTCTACTTTGTGATTTCTTACATTATTCATAGCAAATCTCTTCCCACTTTCTGAAGTCTGGATGATTATCTCTTCTCCCTGCTTACTCAATGCCTGGTTTTCATGCTTTTTCTTTTTTTTTTCATCTTCAGATCTTTATAATTTCTGCATATATCATGTGTTCCAGTTCTTTCGTCATTTAAAGATGTTTTCTTTGAATTTCATGATCTTGTCATTGTCTCCCTTTCAAGAATCAAATTAATTGTTCTGGGTTTTGGTCTTTCTAGATTTTGTGGCTCAGAGACTTGATCCCTTCATGCAATTCCCACTGACCCATCTTGTTGCCAGTTTATGCCCCCAAAAATTGTGCCATAAACCCTCAGCTCTTCTTTCCTTATCTGCCTCCTATATATTATTTTCCCATTAGTTCTTTGTGGAGTTTTCCTTTGTTATGGCACTAATGAATACAATTTGACTGCAACCTTCCTTTACGGTATTTACTCCCAAATTATGCTCCCCAAATTGCCTTTCTTGTACTTTTCTGCTGAGGTTGTTTTCTAGTCCTCCCAAATTATTTCTGTTTGTAAATTTCCCCAAGTGCCTGATTATATCCATTTCCAGAGATTAACGAAGATATTAAATGAGACTCTTGCAGAATCCAAGCAGGCACATCTGTCTCCATGAAACAATGTTTACAGTTAAGCCAGTCACAATGATTTTTGGAGTAGAATCTCAGGAAATATTTTTGGAAAAGCCAAAAATGTATCATCTGCTCAGATTTATTTCTCAGTGATATTGTGGTACTAGCAAGTGTTGCTATTGTGGGGTGTCAAAGGCCACAGCTAGGACTGTTTCTCCTCCCCTGCTTCAGTTTTGTGCCACACAATTAGGTGTTACTTGGGTTGTGAATAGCTTAAGGAACCACTTACAGCCAGGACACCACACAAGGCAATATAGCCCCAGGGTGGATTGCAATAGCAATTAGCAGCTCTCTTTGATTAAATTATCTGAGCTCTGTCTACCTACCATTCCTTCATGATGGTTACTTGTGACCTAAGCTGTCTGAACAACGAGGGTGAGAGAAGGGTTGGACAACCCTTCTCCTATCTCCCCCAAAAAAACAAACCCAGAGCAAAACAGACCGACCCCAAACAAAGACTTCTCTATGTGCATCTCCCCTAGGGAAAAGGATAAGCCACAAACAACACTAGGCAGATGGCAGCTGTGTTGTTTTCTGCCCTACTGGCAGGGTCTCAAAAACAATGGCAGTGAAAATACATAAGATCCAAGACAGAAAAAAAATCAAATAGTTTCTCATAAGTTCCTTTCCCACACTTCAGAGCTTCACTTCAGTAAACGAGATTGTCATCATGATGGCCACAGTCACAAAAATTCCTAGTATCTCTTTCTGAAACAAGCTCTCCCAGAAAGACTTGCCTATAGCTATCTATGAGCATGAGTATTGTGTGCACATTTATCTTTACCCTTGGAACAAGTGGGGCTAATATGGGACACCTGAGAGCTACAGGGGAAAGTGAACTTTATCCAGAACTCCCTTCATATGATCTTCAAGCCTCCCATGTATTTGTTGCCATGCAGTTGCACTTCCCAAATTCATGCCAGCAGTTCCTTTAATCACACCCACACAGGTTTGTGTTTGTTTATTAAGTGCTGACTGCATGGCCTGGGGCGGGCAAAGCAATTGAGACTTGCCACATTTCAGACTCACACCTGCATCTGGGGTGTAAGTGTGATCTTCCAAGTGTGGTGTGTCTTGGCTCCTGACTGTTCAACCGGCAATAATGGAGAGGATGGCCCTGGGTCTAGGCCAGCTCATATAGGTATTTATCTGAAATTCCACACTTGTCTGTGTCCAGTCAGTTTGTCTGCCAGTCTTGGGGTCCCTTGTCCACTCCTCTGCTCAATGCACACACCATTTGCAGCCCCCTGAGCTTGCTGTAATCTCTGTGGTGTAAAGGCTGGAGGGAGTCCAAAGTGTTCTGCCTGAGGCTGTGAGGAAGATCACCAAAGAAAGCTGTGATTTGAAGCATTATCTCCCAAATCCTAATTAATTTCCCTACTGGCAGGGACCTTTCTCTCTCCTCTTGTGGTTTGACTTGCACTCCTGAAATAATGACTGGAAATAGAGCAGGAGTGAGAGAAGTGTTGGCCTGGTGCAGTCTTTGAACAGGCCCTGGGAAGGGAGGTTGAGTGTGGAGCCTGGCTTGCTGCCTCTTGTGAGGGGACCTTGTCCATATTCAACTCCACCTAGCAGCCCAGATTACAAATCTTCTCAGTCCTCAAGGGTCTGAGATCTCTTCAAGGGATCCTGTCCCCTTGCCCCCCTGCCAAGCAGAAAGGATTCCACTTAGTGGTGTGTGGGTGAGGAGCCCGTGTTGCAGCTGCACGCACAGGCTGGCTACATGAGCACCCTTTGGGGACTCCATAAAGTCTGCCTCAGGGGGATGACAGAGGCCTTCAGGAATGGTCCTCTAACTTGGAAGTGTTACATAACACATTAACATAGGCGATTATGGAAAATTTGTGGTGACCAAGGGACTAAAAATTTTCTTGAAGGACAGAGGCTGGCAAGAAAAAAGTCTACCTCTTGCCTCTTGTTTCTTGTGTCTGTTTAAGCATTGGCACAGATGCCCTTTAAGTTTTATCTGTCACTGTTACGAAAATTGTTCTCCAACAATTTCTGGTTTCATGTTGCCTTTTATTGTACTAACAAATAATAACTCAGACAAAATAGCAGACTCGTGGTGAGATGGGCAAAATACTATTTTAGGAAAAGTATAGTAGACATGGAGTAAAGTACAGTTCAGCAAGAGTTTTTACAGTCCACTCTCTTGGGTTTTTTTCCTTCATTTTAAAAAAGATATTTGGATTATTATTTTTTAAAATAATTGCTTGTCGGGGATGTTTCGGACCTGAACTGAATCCTGTAAAATGCTCCAACCCAGTGATCTCAGAGAAGAGAAAAAGTGGCTGAAACCACCAGCAATCTCCAGCTGCATCTATGGCTTTGGACAAGTTTGATCCGAACCCAAACCCTGACAGATCAGGGCCTGTGCTGTGCAATTTTTCATTTGATACTCTCCAACTTTGATTTCTGGGGAGGGGAAAGGAAAGGGTGGGTAGGGGATCAAAGGCGGCAGCTACATCCACACCCTTATGTTAAATCTAAACCCGCTTGCTTTAGGATGTTAAAGAAGACATAGAGGAAAAATAGAAAAAATACAGGAGGAAAGTAGAAGAAAATAATTTGCAGAGAGAAAGGGAAAAGTGGGGATTTGAAGCTCATATTCCATTGGAAGTTCAGCTGTGCAAACGTAAACCTTACAGAAAAACATACTCTTTATTTTTCCAGTTTTGGCATATATGCCTCCTGTTGTGCTGCTGTCCAAAATGAAACAGGAAGGTTGGTTTTGCCCAGTCCCTCTTGCTCTACTCTGGCAGAGTCATAGTGGATCATTTGTCAGCATGGTGCCTTCTCAGTTGGCAAAGAGCAGACACAAACCAGAGGAGCATCACAAGCTGTGACTGGAAGAAGTGCAGTTGCATCAATACTTTCTTCAGGGAGACTAAGCCAAGGAGTGGGTTGAGTTCTGGTGCTCTCCTCTGATACATGTCTAGATATCCATCCTCTGGCTGATAGATAGCCTGTGACGGTAGAAGTGGTCTGGGCTTACCCAGCCCACAAATCCCATCTGCCTCTGGGGCACATGATCTCAAGCCTCTTCTAAAGTGGATTCTGGGGTGGGCTTATTTGTCCAACATTGGTTGCCAAAAGAGCAGCTGGGAAATGCGGAGGCAGCTGGGCCGGGCATGGTGAACGTCCTTAAAGATTGATGTAGTAGAAGAGTGTAGCTCCAGACAGGAATCCAGACTGGAGGGATTTCAGGCCATTTGGTTGGCGTCAGGGTGGTTGTCTGACCTGGAGGGCATAACTGGGAGAGGTGCCATGAGAATAGGCTTAAATAAGCCAGTACCCAAAAGTATGGGGCTGGCTGAGGGAGAAGGGCTGAAGTACAGCCTGTGAACCCTGTGAAGGTGTATCTAGATCAGCAAGAAATATCTGCTGCATCAGAGTAACATCGTCCAACAAAATTAATTTCCTTTGCAGCAGCCACTCATAAGGGCATAAGGAATTTTTCATGAGGACAGAAAGCATTTATGGGATGAGTGACAGTTTGAAATAATGGTACATATTTATATTTTTATATGTGTGTACCAGGGATCACAGACCTCTGTGCTATAATGTGGGCAAGTATCTGACTGTTTAAAGGGCTTTGAGACACTTATTGCCACTAAACTTGGATTTGTCCTGCCCAGACATTACTGCAACAGCTGCTACTGGGGACCATCCTCTCTTTAATGGAAGAGGGCCAGGAGATGGTCTGGCCAAGAGGGAGTCAGCTGGGGGTCTCTATCACTGTGTCAGGAGGAGTAGAAAATGGAGCAGGTGGTGTGCCATGCTCCAAAGCTCTGAAAGAGCAACAGGAGCACTTTGGAAAGGACCTCTAAGGGTGCTGAAGCTAACCTGGTAGTGATGAACTATCATGAAGAAACTTTGGGGGCATTCTTGAAGGGTCTGGTTTCTTGGGCTGTGCTATTGCCTCTTTTCTGTGTAGCTGAAAGTGCTGTCCACCAATGCCAAAAAATAGCACCTGCCTTGGGAAACCAAAATGTTCGTCTTGAGTGAAGCCTTTTCAGAAAAAGCTGGCCAACCCAGTCTCCTTTTAGAAAGGGCAGCTACTGCTGAGACAGGAAGAGTGCTGGTTCCCTGAAAACTTCAGCTCCATGAGAGACTAATGCTAAGAGAAACTGGTGCTGAACAGACTTCCTGCAAGGAGAGGGCATGTTCTTAAGATGTGATTCAAACTCTGCCCAAATGTTTCTTTCCTACTGATGTACTCTCTGGTATGCCTTAATCAGCCACCTTACTTCACTGGATTGTCCTCCAGGAGGATCATATTCACAGTGCCCCCAGCGTGAGCCCTCCCTCTTGCAACTGAAGATACAAAAGCAAAACTGGTTCAGACTCCTTCCCTGGTGTGTTACTAATAGTTACACTTCATATGAACTTAGTCTAGTAAGTCACTTTCCTTTAACAATCATTGTCCAACGTTAAATCAGATAGGTTATAGAGTAATATCTGGCAGAACCTCTCTTAAGAAGTTCTCCCAGTAGGAAGATGGAAAGAGTGATATTATTTTATCTGTCTTAATATTTGATGTTGTCATTGAGATGATGCTGGTATGGGGTCTGGAGGGTGCTATTTGTTCCATAGCTAGAATAGCAGCCTAGTGAAACACATACACACGGCCACTTACATATGTACTTCTGCTCCAGCCTGGAGGAATCTACCAGGAGTTCATTCCTAATGGCACTGTTCATTCTTTGATCTCACTGATAGTGCCAGCAAAGGAGGCCCCACTACTGCAAAAGTCTTATCTGATAGCATTTATTAATAAACTAGGCTGGATTTGAATGATTCATCTAGGAGGGAATGCATCCCACTGCATAAGCCACAAAGCAAGACAATGCAACCCTTGCTTTCATGAGGTGAACTGTTCCAAAAGGTGCAGGAGAAATGGCGTGGAGAAGGGAGGATGGAGTTTGGAAACAATACACTAGCTGATGTGTAGCATTCAAGTATAACTGATAAGAGAGTAGCAGCTGCTAAAATACCAGCAAGCACAGCAAAGGATGACCTATCTCATACAGAGCCATGGGACACATTGCTCAGAGGAAAGCCTGGAACCCAGACATGACTTCCTGGCACTAAGGTACTGGCAGAGAGCCATTGGGTGTTAAGACCATGTGGGTTTAAAAGAACTTGCCCAGATGGCTTCTGCCCTATAACCAGTACAGTCATAAACAACATGTGCTATTTCCTCATCATCTATCACAGAGGCTTCCCTTGGCCAGAGAGAGCACAAGACTGATTATTCTTGGCTCATCCTTTCTTGCTGGACAGGAGCTCCCTGGTTTACATTCAGATTTAGTAGAACTGGTCTTGTCACTCCCAGATTACTAGTTTAACTGCTCCATTAGGGGAACATCCAGGAACGGATGGGAAGAGGTTCCAAAACTTGAGACTGAAAATTCTGAGTGCAATTCTCTCTCTCTCTCTCTCTCTTTTTTTTTTTTTTTTTTTGGTCTCAGTAAAAGTTTGAACCATATTGATGCAATGTCAGCTTCACGAGGTCATTGGCTTCAACATCCAATTCCTGAACCGCAGGTTCCTTTGGTAGTGTGAAGCATTGTGCATTGCCTCTCCCATCTGTTTTGCTGTTTGCATCTCTTAAAAAAACAGTAAGTTAAAGAAAAACACACAAGAAAAATGAAGCATGTTCACTCAGGGAAAACTCATGGCACAGCTGTTCCTTTCGTTGTCAGCATTATGGATGTGTGAGATTTCCAAGGCCAAAATCTCGCATCGGCCTCGATAATTACATCAACAGTAGGGAAGCACCTCCAGCAATTAAGGAGATCACGTTCTTGATTGCTGGAATTCTAATCATTTGTTTTTAATTTTGTAGGTATTTAAGCAGATAAAAAGAAACAAAGATTCTCTCCTGGATCTTTTCCTTGAAACAACTATTTGTCTCGCTCTGTTTACCTGAGGCTAAAAAGTTCCTTTCTTCACCTCTGTCTAGGTGGTATCTCTAAAGATGAAGTTCCTTGAAGTAATACAAGTGAGCAAAAGGACTTCATTCAAACCTCATGCAGGCAAGGAGTATCTATGTGTGGATTTCCAGATGCTGTTTATTAGATCATAAAAAAGTGTTGCTTTACAGTTCCAGTAGTGCAGTGCTGCTCATCTTTGCCTGTGAAAGCAGGGACTCAAAAAATCCTCAAAGGTTTTGCCTCTCCAGAAAGTGTAGTGTTAAACAGACATAAATGTCCCCAAAGCCTCTTTATAACGTGACTGAAAAAATACATTTTATTGCACTAGTTTGTTATTTATTCTATGAGTAGTCACAGCCACGTTTTTCAAAGATATTTTTAAAACGGTCAAAGCAAGAAATGGAACCTGATTTGGAATGACCATTTCAAACCTAACTTCAAGTACAGATAGCAAAGATACAGCCACACTAAATTCAGGCTAGCTCTATGATTAATGAACACTTACAGTTGCATAAAATTAGGATAAATTTGATATCACTTAATTGGCAGATTTGAACCTGACAGAACGATCCATCTACATATTTTCCACTAGTGGCTACCTTCCAGAATAGATAATGGATAGGAAACATCAAGCCAGAAGTTGATGCTACAGTAAGCTGTAAGCAAAAGGGAGTTCTAATTGAAAGCATTTCCATTCTGGGGGCACTGCTGAGTGGCTGCCATTTTAATTATATGATCCCTTCTTCTAAAGCAATCTTCCACTTGGATACCAAGTTTAACTCCTGCCAAGAGGTCTCTGAAATGCCATCAACAATTGTGTTTTCTGACAAAAAGATAAAGTTAACTAATTGTAAGCACCCTTTGCTGATGAATTTTAAAAAACCCCAGTGGCTTCTCTTCCTGGAGAGGCAGCAAATAACGTGGGTCATGTGCATTAATATTTTTGCACTGACATAACTTTGGCACAGGCCTTGGGTTCTTGCCAAGGTGCCACCTGGAACCGACAGCATACATTTAACACAACACAGAGCAACAGTCATATAAAATTAAATCACAATCCAGCCCAGTGCCTTAACTCTGGGAAAGGGACATAGGGGATATCTGGGGGAGAAGTATAGAAAACAAGGCAGATATAGCATATCCTCCTCTTAGCAGTCCTGCCATGGCATCTATGTGATTTAAACTCACCCTGTACTGAAGGTCCCATCCCCATGTGCCTTGCTTTGCATTTATCAAAACTGTATTTATGGAATTGAAATCCCTGATCACTCGGTTTCATTAGTAACTTAGCACAGACGCAGCTTATCTGGTAACAGAGAGCCATTTTAACCACAGCCAGGATTGTTGTCACCCAAACAGATTAGTGGTTAATAATAGATTGATATTGTAATCTGCAACTTCATTTTACAGGTATGACTAAGGTCGCTTTTCACCTCTGCTTTCATTTGAATCAGGCATTTATTTGCCAGGCATGTGGTAGCATAACGGAGATGTTTTATGATTGAACCAAGGCCAATTTCACATCCAGATGGTAGCAGCAGTGCTCTGGCAATGTGGGCAGTCTCCTCAAAAAAAGCAAAGAATTGAAATTGCCAGGACAGTCTGTCTTCCATTTTTTTTTCCCAGCAGCAGTGGTCATCTCCAGATTTAGAAAGCTGAGCAGGTCTTTGCAATTGTCAATACATCTTTAGCCTCTTCCCTTTTTTATGCCTCTTTTAAATATACATTCTTGTTCATGAAACCACCAGTTCTTCTAAAACTTTTTCTGAAAATTTAGATCACTGATGGTGTGTCTGCAAAACATAGTAGGGGGTGTTAAAGCAAGTACAAATTGTTCTAGTTACCCTTTGTTGAATTATTTCCTCATACGCACATACTTTCTGCAGACACTGAAATTCTTTATAAGGGTCTGCCCCATTTGGTGTTGGTTTGCACAAGCACTTGATTTTAAAATATGAGGAAAGGATATTTTATAGCATAACGTTACAGCTGTCATGAAAAGAGCTAGCCTAGTGTATTTTTGGAGAAGGGATAAAAGAAAGAAGGGGCAGTTGCATTGCTTTTCTGTGATAGTAATGCCCCTGACATTACGTTTCTTATCAACTTTCAGCCCTTCCCCACAAACTGTTAAACTACTTATAGCTACAAGAATGCTTTTTTCCCTACTAATCTTGCCTCATTTTCAGTAATTTTCTAGCTCAGGGCTAGAAATGGCCAATATAGAACTGTGCTGCCCTGGCTAGCTCAGCCTTCAAAAGTGGTCACTTCATTCCTATCTCTGCCACCAGGCTGGTGATATTGTGCCAAGCTGTTTCCTCCCCTGGAAAATAAATGAAATGATTTTCGAATTTCCTTTGCAAGTCTGTTGTAAGATCTGCTGACACAATGCACTGTATAAGATGCTCTGCCTTTCCCTTTTCCTTTTCATGGAGGCAGAAATCAGCAGGTGATGGGATCTGCAGGATTTATTTTTTGATTATTGACCTTTTTAAAAACCTCAGCAATTTTTTTATTTCCCTTTCTAAAATACATGAGGACAAATCAAAATCTTTGACACTATTTTTGAATGGGATTCTACACTTATTTTTATTTTATTCCTTTTACTGTCTTTTTACCACCTCCTTAACAAAGACAGAAATGAATGGAATTCCATTTTGGAAAGGCATGAGAAACTGAGGCAAACGTGTGCATTAGGCAAGGCATTGTCAGAAACCTCTTCAATTGGAAGAGCAGATTTTGGAAGATATTTGATGCTGGTAGCCTGTTGAATTGCTACCAAAGGCACTGCAGGATCACTGTCCACCCAGCTATACAAATAAGAAAATAAGTATCACACAAGTAAATATGTACGTATAAAAGTGTGTATATACATTCCTCAGAGCAGAATTGCAAAGTTGGAATTAGAATAGGCAGTTTCTGTATGTCCCCTTTTCAGCTTGATTCAATGCGCTTGATACTATTTACAGAGGGGTTTTCTTAGAGCAGTTCTCTTGTGCTCAACAGCTCCTTTCCCTGCATTTTTCATAGGATTTCAGTCCAGACTTAGATAAGGATAATGTAGGACTTCACTTAAGCCTGTAGAACTCATGAGACTGGTGGGATTCCTGGAGGATTTTCCTGTTCTCTGGTTTCCAAATGTCAGCTAGAAGTTCTCAACAGTGCTGCCTACCCCCAGAGTTGTTTTAGCATCTGAAAGCAGCCCACTTTGGTACCTGGGGGATGTTTGTGGAGGGATTGTCCATGGAGGTAAAACATGCACGGAATGACAGTCCAGACCTCTGAGCACTTTTTTGTCAGGCACAGCACATCTGGTCTCTGATGGATCTTACCCCAAATCCTGTAGACTTGGCCAATTTTATCTGCAGAACAAAACAATGGGAACTGTCTTCATGTTTCAGGCTAAAACCTAGAGAAATCTCCCCTGTCCTGACAGCCTAGGGGGTGGCTGAGATGATGAATATTTGTACTCTCAGAACCAGGCTGTGATTCCAGTTCATTTGTGTTTCAGTTATGACAAATTTGACTCACCCTGGCCTGGAGAGGAGCTGAACTGGTGTCCTAGCAGTGAACAATGCTTTTCAGAAAATCCAACCAGTGGAGCAGTCTCCACATGAAGGGTTGTTAATGCAGCATGGTAGAGGGGCCCCTCTGGAGACCTTTCTGACTTCTTGTACTGAGGAGAAAGTGATTGAGATGATGGGTCCTATAAACTCTGCATGATCTGATGTTTTGCATGCAGCCCTGTTGGATGGTGTTTATCACAAGCAAGGAGGAGACATTCCTGTGGGCATCTCGTGCTTGACTGTTGTACAATTTACTGTAGTCACTAGTTTACTGTAATAAGATAAGGCACCACGATGTTGCAGTTCAACTCCATGCCTGCTTCTGTAAATACAACTCAGTGAGGCCCAGTTTCCCAGAAGGTTACTCAGCTCATCCTTTGCTGACAAAAAGCATCCCTCCAACAGGATTTGGTGCACTGAGTGTTGGAGATTTAGTCCTTATAGGACCAGAGACTGGTAGGTTGCACAGAATTCAGAGAAAAATAAGATCAGGCAGTGACATGATCAATAGAACCCTTTTCATTCTCTTTGGACAGTTTATGGAGCTTCTTGACAAAAAGACACCGCATGACAGCAGATTCAAGGCTGAGCAGGAAAACACACCTTCCCTTGGGGACAAGAGTAAAGGGCAGAGTTAGACCAGCAAAGAATGAAATGGCAAAGATTAGAAGGTAGAAAGCATCTTGTCCCTCACAAGCTCAACTCTGTCCTCTAGGAAGGCATATATGGGGGGCTCACCTATGTCTTTTTTATCTCTTCCACCACTGGCCCCAACAACACGCTGAGATGTTCACAAGGTGGTCAGAGAGCTGTTGTCTCCATGGTTTTTCGCAGCAATGTGTTGCCTAGTCAGTACCAGAGTGAGGAAATCATCCTCTGTCTGCTTTGGAGTGAGGAGAACTACCTTGAACAGCTCTCATCACCTGCTGCTCAGCTTCTACAAGTGGCTGTATGAGCTGTGAGGAGCTGGGGAGTCAGTCCTTTACTCTGCCCCAATTTCCTCACCTCAAGACCTTGTACCTCTCCCAGACCTATAGTAATAAAATTATATAATTGTGATAATTTTTTTGTAATGTGACTGCCTCTATTATTAGAAAAGTTCTAATTTTCATCTGGGGTCTATTTTCTAAGGTCTGAAGAGCAGTTTTGGTGTGGCAAATTTTCTTATCTTGCTTCAATGGTCTTATACAGGAACATACCATAAAAAGCATTATTCTGGCACGGAAGGACAGCACAGGTTTTGCATTTAAATCTGATCTTCAGCCTGTTTTGGGAAACACGCTATATGTTCCAATAGACAGTGGCATAACCTTGAGCCCCTTTCCTGGTGCCTTTTCCTGCCTGAACTTAACTTTAAATGATACTGGCTAGCAATATCCACCAGGAGACGCTAAAGTAATCTGAGATCCTGGGGCACGTGGAAGCCCCGATCACGCCCTCCGTGTCCTAACGCTGCCCCTCCTTGCAGCCGCAGGCAGGCACAGTGGGGATGGACAAGTGGTGACCCTGTACCAGGGAGAGCTGGGAGATCTTCCCCTCCAGACGTGCTGGTTCAGCTGGCTGGTCCAGTGCAGTGCAAGCCCCTGTCCCTGCCAGCCCCAGCACAGGGTAGGGGTGTAGGTGACAATGATGTCACTGTCATTCCTTTGCCTGTGGGGGCTTTATGGCCGGAGGGCTGTGGCGAGGAGGAGTGTGTGTGTCTGGCACGCTGCGGGACGGAGGCAGCTCCAGGCACGGGCGTAGATGGTGAAATCCTTAGCCCAGGATTACAGCCAGAGATGGGGGCTCAGCCACAACAGCAGAATCTGCATCCAAAGCTCAGGGGTGGTGGGGCTGGGCTTGGGGCCATCTCGTATTCAAACTTCAGTGCAGAGTTCAGCAAAAGACACACTAGGCCCAAGGGAGAAAAACCAACTTGTTCACACACAGAGATTAGCTGTGGAGGGGGATGCAGGGAAATACCTGCCAAGTACACTGTTTAAATATTAATGCTCTCCTCTTTGCTAATTTTTAAAAATTTTCTCTCTTTTTTTTTTCTTTTTTTCTTTTTTTTTTTCTCCACTGTGGGAAAGCCTCTCCCCCCTTTTTTATCAGATCTGGTGCCTTTATTTCCTTCTCAATGAGATATTCCATATCTCCTCAGCATATTGAGCAACACCTCTCTGCCATGCAATAATCAGTGACCCAGCTCTCCCATCCCTCCCAGAGCAAATGTCCAGCCTGTCTTGGAAAGGACAAGCTGTCTGCCAAGGCAGAGGAAGCTGCAGGCTGATTCAGAGCTAGGGCACCCAAATTCATCCCCCACTGGAGGAAAAAAAAAAAAAAGAAAAGTAAAAATAAAGGTCACCTTTAGATTTCAATCAAGATTAGAATTTCCCAGGTTCAGGCTTGTTTTAATAAGGGGGCTGGACCAGATTGCTAAGCTGAAACTTCCTGGCCCACTGGAAATATTACAGTTTTGGAGTAAAATTTTGCTAAAGGCCCCACAGGTTTGAATTCTTTTCCAGCTATAGCTCAATTTTTCAGTTTGAACAAACCAGCAGTGAAGGTTGTGGCTGATTAATATTGTGACTGGTTCTGTGCTTTGTGACAGTGTCTCTTGGAGTGTTTAGGGAAGAAGATTTAGAAGACTGAGTAGTCAGGGGTGAGGCTTGATCACTAGTGCAGCTCTGGCAAAACATGAAAAACAAGAACTGCTCTGTCTTGCCTCATTTGTTGAAGATTAATTTAAATTTTTTTTTTATGCTTACTAGCTAGGATGGTCCTTGTTTTATGCCTTCACAGAGATTGTTTCAAGTGTCATTTAAAGAAAAAAAATGTTGATGGTAGACAGAATCTACTGAAAACCATTTATGAGACATACCCTTTTGCCATACTTTGATATTTTCAAACATTCTCCCAGACAGAAGTACACCCTCCTGAGGACAAAGGTCTATGTGATAAAAAGAGATTTTCTCCTGGGCCATGAAAATGAAGCTGGACCGCTATAAGGATGCTACAACCTTTGCCACTTTGATCTTCACCTACTGGGTATAAAGTGGTGAGAAGATTTGTGCCTTGGAGGGTTAGGATTGCTGCTGTTGATGTTTTGATCTCTGTCTCAAGGGAATAACCTGTGAACATAAGAACAATTATTGTCACAACTCTCCCCATCCAGAGAAACCCTTCCCTGATACCAGGCACCAGTTGCATGCTTGGAGAGGAGCATGACAGAAGGCAATCTTGTGGTAGTCTTTCCTCTGTTCTTGCAGTTTTGAGTCACATGGATTACTTTGTAGGTAATGTCTTTCCATTGACTTCTCCCCCATGAACTGATCCAATCACTTGTTGAATGTGGTGTCCTGAGGCAGGGCACAGCTGAGTTACCTGTAGTGGAAGAAACAACCTTATTTCTTTTTTTGTTTTGATCCTGCATCCTACTAGTTTAATTTGATACCTGCCCAATCTTTCCTCCCCAGCATGAGTTGCACATAGAGAAAAAAAACTTTCCCCTGGGACGGGGGTTGACTGTGGAGATAACCTCCTTTCATAATAGAAAATTTTCCCCAGGGTGCTTCTGATGTGATGAGATGAGTTCACAGAGTCCCACAGGCTTGGATCAGAGACAGGGCTTGGATCACACAGGGGCTGATGTGTGTGATAATGTACGGGCAGGGCTGGGCTGGGACAACCGCATGGACACTCACACTGTCTTCTAATAAATCTCTTTTGAACATGACCTTCAGGGCATTTCTATTCTCACCAGGAAGACACATTTGCTGTGGCTGTTTTTATTTTTTTCAGTAAATAAATTGATCCAGCCCAGATTTTGACCTTTTACAGAGTTAAAATGCAAACCACCACCCAGAGAACCTAGAAAGGATGAAAGATATGGGAAGACATTTGCAAAGACATTTATTTTACAACTAAGCAATGAAGCTTTAAGGTTTTGTGGACTATATGACAGCACTAATTGGCAAGCACTAATTGGCAAATTTAGAAACTACTCCTGCAATGCAGAAGTAAAATAGCCATTCAATAATAATCCCTCTTGGAACAAAGACAGGAAATTCAATATCTTTGCAGATTCCAAAGTTAGACAGGGGCCATGGGTTTCATGAACAACTTCTCCAGGGATTGCATTTGTAAACCATAAACAGATTAAGAAAACCCAATCCTGCAAAATAGCCTCATCACAGTGAATTTTCCCTTTACTTAAATCCTATCTGCATTTGTGCTGTAAAATCTCCAAAAATTGTGGTAGGATTTGAATATTCTTGCAATGTAATGTTTTGCTTGATCAGGCAAAGAGGGAAGGAGAAAAAGAAAGGAGCCAAACAGAGATAAGTCCTGCAAAACAAATAAATGGCAATATTTGGGTTGAGTTTGTTTGGGTTTTTTTTCTCATCAAAACCCCTTCTACAGGTTTCTAAAGCACTGGAAGTCATGGATTGTTTGCATATTCTTCTCTGCTATCAGAGATTTCTCCCCAGCTATGTTATTAGAAACTAAAAATATACTCGTAACAGACAAACATTAGCCAGTGATTATAAACTCAGAGGAGGTAGAAGAAGGGAAAGGAAAGAACTTGTAGCTGTGTTTCTCACCTGGGACTGGTCATGCTAGCCAGGTGAATGGTAGATAGAGCAAGAATGATCTGTAATACACAAACTTCAGACTCACTAGCTGCTTTTGTGTCCGTATCTTTCAAGTACATAAAGATCTGTTCTTCATGAATATGCCTTATGAACGTGAAAGATGTAGGACTGGAGAAAATTGGAGTACCCCTGTTACTGAAAACAATGTCTTTAAAGGGAGCCTACAACACTAAGAATAAACAGGAAAGAAGAAAAGAAAGAAGAAAAGGAAAAGAGGGAAAAAATGGAAAAAAGGGATAAAAGAAGAGAAGTCAACAGACTTGGGGATAAATGGTAAAGAGTCACAAATATATATGCAGGGTTACATAGAAGATTATACATATTTTAGATACAGGAAAAAAGATCTACGCTAAAGCAGAACACAATACTTATGCTTGTTCAGGAGGCTACATGCAATGCTTCCTGCAGATCAACTTTCTGATAGCCCTTCTCCCCAAAGAGCTGGTTTGATCACCAGGAAGAAGACTAAAAGAACACTTGACAGGAATGTTTAAATACTGTTAGTTTTAACCAAATGGAGAAAACACTGCTGAACAACTGTAATCTTTGTATTTGTGATGGAGGTTGAACAACTTAGAGTTACCTAAAATATGAGAAAAATCATGGAAGGTCAGACTTGATCTTGCTGTGAGCTTAGAGGTGAAAAATTTAGGTCTGTTTTCCCTACCAAAAAGGAAGCAAAAAAAAAACAAAAAAAGAAAAAAATTAAAAAGAGAAAATTCCTTTGTCAGGTCACCTTCTAGCTGCCCTTAAGGTCATTTTATCCTAATAGTGCTTCTTCTGATGTGGACACCTGCTCAGGGAGAACTGTGCTAAGCTCACTAATTCATTTCACAGCATCACTGGTAGGAAGTTATGTGTAAAAAAGTCCAGGCCATGTGCATGTAGATGGTTTTTTTTTAGTCATTATTGTGAAAAGACTTTGAGGATGATGAGTTACAATCAGATAGAAAAAGACTTTTTGGTTGATTTTTCTGCTAAAAACAGTGGTTGCAGCATGAGTACCTGGTTTATAAATTGCCTGGTTTAACAGGGGGATGCAGAAATCGTACACATCATGACCCAGATTTTTAGAGATATATTTAGGTAGCCAAGTTGTATTAATATCAGAAGGGGTGAGACCTCATGAACCCTCTAAGCATGATGCCATTTCCCCATCATATCTCAGAGCATTATTCTTCAGGTTCTTACTCAGCTAACATCTCTGCAGTATTCTCCTTGATTCCTTATTCCTAGGATTTACTCATTGCATTCTAACTCTGTAGCACCATGCCTCTCACTTGAGTTTATTGGTTTTTTATATCCTTGTTCAATCATTCTGTCACATAGACTAGAACTTTATTCTAGCCCAGTTTCAAAAAGTCCTTTTTGACTTTTCTGATGTGGTTCCATTAGTTGAATACAGAGAATTTATTTTACTTCTTTTTCTTTTAGAGAAAAGACTTTGGCCTTTTTTGTTGACCTTTTTTGAAAGTCTGTTTATCTGGCAACAAAGCAAGAAAAAGGCAAGGAAGTGTTATCATGCCCATTTTAGGAAACTGAGGCAGAGCAAGGGAAAGAATGGGAGAGCATGATGACAACATGAGTCTTGTGAAGACCACAGAGCATCAAGCTCTGATCTGTGAAGTCACAGGATACCCTAAAACTAACCACTGAGATTTCCTTCTATTTAGCCAATCATGAATGACTTATGTCTGGTGCTCCCTTATGCTGAGGTAACTAATGATGGGATGGTTGAAGACTCCATACATAATTTTAGCCTTTTGTCTTCTGCGGATTTTTTCTCATAGTTTTAAACAATTTTACCTATGTGCACTTTTGAGGTGAAACATGGTGTAGAAACATATACATACAGAGATGCCTTTCATGGTCCTAGCTGATTTCATCAGAATTCTGCTTCAAGTATCAAATCAGCCTTTTGCAATTATCTGTAAAAAAGCTTTGATGGTGGTGTGACAAAAGAGGACTGAATATCCACCAAAACCAGAGTAATTGTCCTCTGGACAGATACAGGATGCTAGTGGTAAAACAAAGGCCAGTATTAAAGTCCTTGGACCCTGTAATCCCCACTGCACCAGGGACTCTTTCCATTGTCACAAGCTCACCTAAAACATGAAATGATCACATATGCAGCTCTCACCAGGCTACCTAGAGGACATCTGGTTTCCTTTTACATTTCCTTTTATTAGTCACCTGTGAGGCCACTACAACTTCACAGTTCCTGCATGCAGAGAGCCAAGAGTTCAGATATTACTTACATTAAAAAACAATGACACCAATAGAAAGTAGACTAAATTCTTGTTCCCATCTCCCCTTTCTCCTCTCATCTACCTGCAGGTTCTTCTGAAATAGAAATCTTTTGGATGCATCCCATGGGAGTTAGCAGGGGGGTAAACGTTGGATCCTGTGAGATTCAGGCGCCAGCTCTTTGGGGATGTTCAGATTGTGTGTCTAGACAAGATAACATCCTTCTCTGAACCCAGGAGCTAACCCCTGGGGAACCCATTATTCATGTATAAAACACCAGGAGAAACTTTCACTGCATGCAGCTTCCTTTTTCTTTCCCTCCTCCCCGTGGGAATTTGCTTAGTTTAACCCTTTCATCCCTGTGAAGTAGCAACTTCCCTGCTTAAAGCCATTACTGTTTATCCTTCTACCCTTCAGGGCTCAGTGCTCTGCACCTGCAAAAACACTATGTCTGGCTGAACAATGCCAGGTGAGCCTTCAGCAGCAGCTTTAATGTGAAGTTCAAACCCAGAGAGAACTCCTCCTTTCCCCATGGAGAATAACAGTTCTTGAACTAAACCTCCAGCTCTGTCTGTAGGGCCCAGGTAGCACAAAACACCTGGCAGTTTGCCCTAAAAAAGCACCTGGAGTTTCTCCTGAAACAAAAGAATACCTTGAACATACTAGAGTAATAGGGATAAGCAAGACACAGAAGAATAGAAGACATTTTATTCTGATCTACTTTCAGTAACATCAGGCTCCTAGAAAGCCTTATGATCTACTGTAACTTTATAAGGCTTGAGGAATGGTTTGCATTCTGGGTGACAGTAACTGGGACTAAAGCATCTCCCAAGCCTAAGGAATGTGTAAAATCAGCGAATGCTTGCTGGACATGCACTTTTCCCTGCATGGTTTTACCAGTTACACACACCTTTTTCATGTTTGCTCTGGCCATGGACAGATGTTACTGATTTTACGTGAGCTAGTCTGGCTGTGCAAATTCATCAGCAGATCACTTTTAATCTGGTTACATGACTGGGTTATTTTATTTAGTCTCCATCACCGAATTATTACACCGTCAGATTTTTCTGAGGCCCTCAACACATGGAGGCCAGCTTAGTGTTGCTACTTTTTGGTTTTCCTCAGCATATTGTACATTTTTTTCCTCAGGTTTTTGGTTTGGATTATAATGGTCAGAGAGGAAAAACACAACTAAACATAGAACAGTCTCTGTGAGAAGATTTGCTTTGATCTGCATCTTGCAGCATGGCAAGAGACATCTGTCCACAAAAACATTTGTCCCAGCAGTTCAGTTGTTGAAAGATGGAAGGGACTTGCGTGTCTCTATGAGGTCAAGTTGGCAGAAGAAAGAAGAAATTTGGTCCCTACAGTAACTGCTGTATCCAGAAATTATCTGGATCTTGGATATGACTGATCATGTGTATCTATTTATAAAAGGCACTTGCAGGCAGCAGTAGCACCATATTGCTCTCTGTTATTACATCTTGGCTGAGTAGAAGTCCCTTCTAGGTAGGTGGTGTATTCACACTGTGTGGATCCAACAGCTCTCTCCTTTTATGAAAGAACAAGTGGCAATGGAGATGAGAAAATGGCACCCAGTAGACATAAATTATGCTTATTGAACAAAACAGCAAACATTTTTTTTTCTTCTTTTCCTGTGCATTGAGAACTGCAGAAATTTCACAATATCACATCTGATTCATTGCAGTGACAGAGGTCCATGGCTGGATTAGAGTAGTAAAATTCTTGCAATCAACAGTGTGGAAAAATCAAACATTTAAAAATAAATGTTTCTACATTTAGGAAGAAATGGGATGTTGCACTCTTACAACATGAGAATTGTGAACTCAGAACCCAGTCCATTAGTAACTAAGTATGGTTTTAAACAACTTCAGTAAGGGATAAACATTTTAAAATCAGTAGGCCTGGATAAGTTGCACCCAAGAGTCCTAAAAAGGTTGTCTGAAGGTCTCTCTAGCCAACTTATTTTAGTTTTGAATAAATCTTGGTCTACCCAGTAAATTCCAGTAGATCACAGAAGCTAATTTTGTGCCAATATGCAAAAGGCCAAGAAAGATGACCCAACTAATAATAAGCTAGTTAGCTTAACACCAGTCTTGGGCAAAAATAAAAACCAAAAGAAAAAAAGCCAAAACCACAAAAACAGGAATCAAATAATTAAAGATTAGAGAACAATTGTACTTACTGTCAGTCAAAATGATTTAATAGAAATGGGCCATGTAGAAACAAGACAATTTCCTTCTCTGATGAGATCACTAATTTTGTTAGCAAATGCCATGGTGAAAAGATAACAGACTTTAAAGAACTTTATCTTTCCCAATATCCTCATTTCAAAAGCAAGTCGCTCTGTCTCATTCCAATGAATTGTGCACTAAGTTGGAGTTGATTAAACTGCTGTATATAAAAAACTTGTTAATTAAGGCAGTTTTACAAATTAGAGTTTTCTGGAGNTTGATGAAATAAAACTGCAAAGAACTAGCAGGAGTATCCACTTATATTTTTTATTTTTATTTTTTAAAAGCTCAGAACAATTCTTCCACACACAAACATTCCTGCCATGCAAAGAAGCAATGGAAAAGAGTTAAAAAATCAGAATCTTAGCCTAATTTTAACTTGTTGAGAACAAAACCAGTATTTCAGCCTCTCATGAATCACTGCAACAAATTTTTTGTCTCTCTAAAGTGAAGAGAGACACCGATTAAAAAGATCAAGATGCTTGAGAAACCAAACCCATTTAAAATAAGTACATACATGGGAACAAACAAATAATTTTGGAGATACTCTCAATAAAGAGGACCATTTTCTGAAAAGTTGTGGTTCTGAAAGGGTCCTAGTGGGCAAATGATTGAACACGTGGGAAGGTTGTACTCAGAGAGTAGTTATCAATGATTCACTGACAAATTGAAGGATATAGGAATTAAGTTCTACAGGGATTTGTTTGTGTTTCATGTGCTGTTCAATGTTTTCATTAATGACTGAATTATGGACTTTTGGTATTAAATTTGCAGATGACACCAACCTGGGGGTGACTTGAGATGCTAGAAGGCAGGAGAACTGTTTAGTATGATTATAGCAAACTGGAGAGATAATCTGAAAAAAATAAGGTGATCTTCAGCAGGAATGATTATAAATACTCATTCCTTAGGCAGCAATTACAATTTTCCCAGATACAGGCTAGGTAGCTCTCTCTGGGTAGTGAGGATCTGGGATTGCACTAGAGCATGATCTGAGCATGAGTCAACAGTGTCTTAATATTGCAAAGAAGACAAACAGTGTGGGGGATGTATAAACACAAGTGTCGCCTGCAGAATTCGTGCAGTAATCCTTTCCTGGATTTCAGCATTGATAAAGCCCTAGCTGGAGGCTCTTCCAAAGTCCTGGGGGCAACTTTAGACCTCTGATGCCAAACAAGATGCAGATCAACTGGAGGAAATTGAGAGGTGAGTGATGAGGTCGGAGGTCTAGAAAAGGAGACATTGTTTATCCTGGATTGTAGGTGTGTAAAAGGACGCTGCAGAAAGGAAATGGATACTCGGTTTCTTCATGCTTATGGCAAGCCAAAGTCGTGGTTTAAACAACAGGAGAGGATCCCAGATAGGAATGAGGGTAAAAAGCTTTCTAAGCAGAAGGCAGTGAATCACTCCAGTGCACTGCCTGGGGTGTTGTCCCCCTGGGAGGGTTACTGGAGGTCTTTAAGAACAAATTAGAGAAACATCTGTAGGGATAAAACAGCTGGAATTGATCCCAAATTTGGGTAGGGACGTAGGCTGGAAAGGAACCTTAAAGTCTCTCTAGTTTATGAACATGTTAGTGAAAAAACAATTCAATAGATGTTATAACAGCAGAGGAAGGAGTGTTAATTAGAAGTAAATTTGTGACTCTAGGGATGAGCTTTGTATCCAAACAGCATCATTGCTCTTGCTTTCTTCAGCAGAATGATGTAAATTACAATGCAGAAAACTTTTCATTGAGCTTAAAGTTTGCAGGGGCATGGTAAGATATATGTAAATTTGGTTTTCATTTAGGCAATCATTTCAGTTAAAGGAAGTGGGAATATTATGTATATTAATAAAAAATTTTGGTTTGATATTATCAAATATATATATTTTATTTCTTGCTTTGCAATTATATTTTATATTAAAGTTGATATTTTGAAAGATAAAAGCTTCATAGAAGATTTTAAAAGTGTTGAATTACTTTAAAGTGAAGCCTAATAATTTTCTTTGAACAAGAATTAATTTTGTGATTTTTTTTCTCAAAAACAATATTTCAGCACAAAATAAAGTGCATTTTTCTTCAGCAATATTTTCTTTGGTGATGGAACAGAAAAAGTTTGTTATTCTCTAATTGTATTTGTCAAACCTTTTGAGACCTGGGTGAGCCTTGCTACACAGAAGGAGTGCACCAGCCCATTTCAACTACTTCTCTCAGCAGTCGTGATTAAGAATACTGTCTCTGTTGGACTGAAAACTTTCTCTCTCATTCAGAAATTTGCGGCACCCAGGGATAAAGTTATTATATTCCTCTACACTTAATATCATACAGAGGCATAAAAAAAGATGAAAATTTGTCAACAAATGAAGATAAAGTACATTGATGGCCCAATAAAAGAAGTGACAGACAAAATATACTGGTCTGTGATACCTAGGAAACATGCCAGTAATTTCCTTAAATCTCAAGATGACTGATCTATGATTTGCCAACATATTCTTTTCCTTCTTTCCTTCTCTGCTGTCATACGCTTCTTGTGGACGTTATCTCCTATCAAGTGTACTTAACCTGGCTTTTGTTACTCTAACCCCTCAGTGAGGAGTAAAATCACTCTCAGCCTCACCCAGCTCCCTCCCACATCCTTTTCTGACTAGTCCAATCCACTCCCTCCAAAGCCTGGTCTTTACACTTAAATCAGTGAGGCTCATGGAGTTTGTTTGGGAGGGGGCTGAGCCTTCTTCTCCTCTATCCCTCTACTCACCTGTTTACACCTTCCCAATCCTCCTTCTCAGTCAAATATGTCCATGAAGAGATACCAGATTTTCCTCCCTCAGTAACATGGGCTGCTGTTGTTCAGGCAAGAACTGCCTTTGAAGTGAGGGTGTCAGAAACTGTCCAACAGCTGCAGAGGCTTCATGAAGGTCAGTTTCTGGTAAGAAACCCTGCAGGGCATTGGCTTTGTATCTGGGGGCCTATTTTACTTTTACTATAGCTCACTTGTTCCTTTAAACGTGAGCCTTGAATAGGGCTCCTGCTTGAGGCAACTTCGTAGCAGTTGATTTATTTACTTTTGGGTTTTTTTTGAAGTACAGGGTGCCTATCTTCTCTCAGGCAACACATGTAAAGTCAACTGCCTGAGTAAGGTCTTGCTTGAACTGGGTGTCATTGACACCAGCTTGGAAGCTCTAGGAGTATCAAACCTGTAAAGTTATAGTCAGAACAATACCCTGTGCTTTTCTAGGTATCTTACTGGGCTGAACAGAAAAAGCAGTATTAAAAAAAATTCTCTGTGCTGCCTTGCTAAGCAAATCTAGAAAGCCTACACTCCTCCTCCAGTGCTTATTAGACATGGCTTCTCTTCTACAGACAGGGGAAATGAAAACAATTATTTGTCTTTAAACTACTCTGCAGTTGTAATTTAATTCTTTGGCCTGTTCATTCAACTATCCCAACCCATTTTAGTCCCAGAAAGGTAGGGAAAAGATACAGTTTTGAAGTATTTTCACAAGCCCACTTTGAGGTTCAGCCCAGGAAGCTTTCAAGAGTTGAGTGATTCCTCCCAGTTCAGGGCATGGAATTATCCTGTTTTGATGGCCAATGGGGATGCAGATGAGGCTCCTCTCCAAATATATGCATGGACCTATAATCACAGTGAGTTTTGTTGACCTTCATCCCCTCTCCTGACTTCCTCTTAATGCATCTGTTTCAACAGGGTGAGGGTTTTTTTGACTCCTGATTAAGATATTGGTCCCTGAAGCTTCTCTCTCTTCCAGACTGCAACAGCAAGCAAATACTTTGGGCTGTCCAGAGCAGAAGGGACTGGTATCAGATCATCGAGGTAATTTCCTGCTGTCAGCCCTGTCTTCTAGAAGATTCTCAACCACAAAGAATATGGACAATTTTGGATCCCTGAAGGAGCACTTCAACCACCTGTTCTCCATCAGCTTGTTGAACCATTGAAGGACTTTACAGGAAAACTGACAATGAAGTAGAGCTCTACTTGAGTGAAGTGGGACACAAATAGTCCCTCAGAAGGTCTTCAAGAGAAAAGAACAAACTCACCCATGCCACTAAAAGAGCTCCTGAGGATGAATCTGGCACTGTCCAGGCTGTATATATTTCAATATAGAGTCCGTGTGAATACAGTAAGTGGCATGGAATACATCTCCTCAATATATTTAATGTTTCTATGATATTTTATTTGGTTCCATTTCCCTCTGAATTAAAGAAGCAAGTAATTCAAGACACCTGAGAGCAAAAGCAAGGTGCAAGGAATCTCTGTCTTCAAATAGGATGAGTGAGTGCTAATATAAGTGTGTTACAAAGAAAAACTTTGCCTCTGAAAAGGGTTTTATGTTTCCCTGAAGCAAGGAGTAGCTGCGTTTGTACCAGCTCCACAGACTGTCTGATATTGATATGTCTTGAGTTGTCTTTGAAAGCCTGGTTCTTTCTTCTGATAGATAAATATAACCCCAGATTGTTTTCACCCATCTGAAAGAGAAATCATTATGAAATTAACCAGTGATCAATCAAATGACGTGGGGGGAGCTCAGAAAGAGTTTTTAGGCTTTTTCAAATGGCTGACTGTTCTCTCTCCATCTGGTTTTGTTTAGCTCTGAAATATAATTTTTGGTGCTGATCACTGCTGGGTAGACCATACAATTAAGGTATTTGAAAAACAAACATTTCTAAACCACTGATCACTGGGGAGATGACTTAGAAACGACAGCCCATTTTCCAAGAAGATGGTTAGGAAAGGGAACCTGAAAGCTTAAGATAACATTGAAAAGGAAACAGAAGAAGTCCAGGGAGGGGAAAAAGAAACAAAAGAAGAAAAAGGAAACCAACCAAATAAACCCACCCTCACAAGGATTTTAACTGCTTCTCTAGTGCTTTCAGACTTATATTACTTGAATGCTTTAAGGGATCCAGCCTAGTTTCTGTGGATTTCTATGGCTTCATGCCTCTACACAAGAGATATATACTGAAAAGTGGAATCTGTGACAGAAAACAGGAAATATTTGCAGTGATAGGAGGAATTTCAGCTCTGTAAGTCTTTCTTGGACTTTACAATATCAAATTTCAAGCAGGAACGAGTGCAGGACTGAAGGCCCAGAGACAAATTTGGACGTGCCTCTCTTTACTGGTACCCTCCTGATTATTTCTTTTTCCCACCTAAACTCAGCTCACTTTGGCTCACCTCCCATTATCCTCGGGCAGCTTCATTTTTCTTCTAAAACAATTCCAAAACTGTTCATTGCTGAAGATAAGTGCCTGGCTCATTCTCACATGAAAGATGATTTAAAGCCAGGAAGTATTTTACAGTTCCATTTTGACTATTTTATCAGTTAACTAAGAAGATAGAGACAGTAAAAAAATAAAGACTGTGTGGTTCGGTGGCTGGGGTAGGAACACAAATGTTCAGAAGTGAGCCAGAAATTAAGAGTTCTGAACTCTTGCAGGGTTCAGGTACAAGTGTGAATGTTGCTGAGGTACTACTGTGTAATCCTTTTAAATTAAAAATCAGGATCTCCATCAAGGGAAGGCTCAACCTTGTCCTCAGAAGTAAAGCCCACCTCTAGCAACAGTACTGCTATTGCAGTAAACAATGTTGTGAAAATATTTTGTTAAGGATAGGACATTTCTGGATTTCCTCGAAGTCCATGGCTGCCTTTGACTGAGGAGAGAAAAGGTTTTGGATCCTGCACAGGAAGGTGATGCAGAGGCCAGTGCAGAAGCCTCCAGAATCTGAGATAAGCTTTGACTAAGCCTTTTAATACTTGGATGCTTAAGCAAAGATAACCTCCAAGGTTTTGGCAGCCTTGCCCACAACTAGCTGAAACACAGAAGGACCAGGTAATTACCTAATGTGGTAAGAGCAGTTATGGGAAGTGTGTAAAAGGTAAGACAAATTCTACCTGAGAC
>VZTR01020593.1:520120-596909 GCA_013400775.1 Chaetops frenatus | reverse complement strand
TGCTAGGGACATCTCAGACATCCTGCCCTTTCCTTCCAGCCTGAAGTGATTTGAAAACCACACACTTTTCACTGCACTTAAGTATGAACAAGCATTCTGAGAAATGGCTATCACAGGCCACAGGGAACATATGTATCTATTTATATTCCATTAGTATTAATTACATTTTTAAAAAACAGCTCTTTCATTCCCCTCTTCAGTTGGAACTAGCAGGGACAGGTCCTGTTCTGGGAAACACAGTTATTTCTGGTAGTGTGAGCACTGAGAGATGCATCTGTTCAGAGAAGAAAGTCCCTATGAACTGGAAAGCTTATGCAGTAGATGATCAAACATTCCCAGGCTGTACCAATAAGCTCTGTATTAAATTCAAATAATAAAAAAAATCAATATATTAAATATATTAAAATAATAAAAATTCATTTTCCTTACAGAAACTCACTGGAAGAAGCCATTAAGAATTTTGTTTTGAGAGGTGAGAGGCATCTACATACTCATGTGAAGTCAACAAAAACTGCAGATACTTAAAGCATCCCATTCACAGACCCATAAGCCAGGTTTCAGTCACTAAACATTAGGCATCAAACAGAAATGTACTAATCAGGTGTGTAATAACTGAAGGCTTCCTCTGTAAAACATATTGGCAAAGAAGAGTTCAGAGTTTTAGTTTTCTAAATGCTTTTTTGGTTTGTATATGGATGGAACTTACTCCTTATTAGCACTGCAGTCTGGAGAGTGATGTCCAAGGTGTCAAGGTCCTGATTATTCTACTTGTACCTGCTCTGGATTCCTGTTTCCTATTCTTTAACTGGAAATGGCTATATAAGGGTGCATCCTGATATGCCTCTGTAAGAATCCTAACACAGCAGTAAAAAATTACTAAAAATTATAACTAATTAGAACAGGAGAGATTGGGACACTCCCTTTAATCTGAGGTCTTGCATGATGTCAGAGGGTTAAAACTGTTCTTAAAAAAATATGTGCAACTTATATATTTCACTGCTGAATATGAAGGATGAGAGCCAAAACAATGAGAGTGATACATTCCAAAGGGTGATAATACATAATAGATCTATCAGCCCAGCTTTCAAGCCCCAGTGGAGACCACTTGTTCAAAACAAAACAAAACAAAACCCAAACTAAAATTATGTATTCATCTGGAATTCATTGAGGGTTACCCCATAAAAAAGGATTAGAAGGAAAGTGGACCTAATTGCATACATATGATCTAAAAGTAAGGTGTCCTCCTGCAGAACCATTGAAAAGATGCTCTGTAGGCATAGTCCATAAGTAGTTAAGGAGAACCAGAATTTTTTTACAGATCCTTCTGTAAGCCTTCACTCAACATATGTGCCCAGCAGCAGGCTCATCTGCTCAGTCAGGACCTTGGCAGCTGCTTTTGCTAGCTCAAGTCTTCTGTAAAGAGGCCTTGAACAATATTAATGTTTTCTGTACTTACCCTCTGTCAGCCTCTAGATTCATCATTAAATTGGTGTATTTCCCAGCTCCTCTGGCCAGGCTCTCTGGCAACAGCAAAATCTCCTGACCTAGTTATTCCTAATCCTCATACCTGGTACACTGGCCTAAAAGTAGCTCTGCTGTCCTGAAGATATCTTCAAACTCTTCTGAAGCCTTTTACCCATCTAGTGCCTTCCTTCCTGCTGAGCCAAGTTAAAAGGGAATTCCGACATATTTTGTGCAATTCAGAGTCTCTGAAGGGTTGTCCACATGTCACCATCTACTGAGGTAAAGGACATTTCATGTGGTTTTGGCAAGAGACTGGCAGTGGAAACCTCCATAATACCTACTGCTACCCAGTGGATGTGCTTGTTTTTCATCTGAAAACATTTTGTTGAGTAAAATCCTGGCTAGGAAAGCTGCCTGTCTATCCCATTTATATTATTTTTCAGAGCAGACGGAAATGTTATGTTCCTGCAGCATGGCACAACTGCAGAACCTGTCTTTGCCCATTTCCTCTTTAATTCCCTTAACAACTGGGCAGATCACAACATTTCCATACTGAAGCTCTTTAGAAGGGATTTAACTAAGTGTGTATCCTTTTCTCAAGAGAACTCATCTTTAGGTTACTCAGAAGTCATTTGGTGATATCTGGGTGACAGGCTCGGCTTCCTCTTCTGTGAGGATGATTACTCTGTTCCTCTGGACTCCATTTACAGTCTGGGGGTGAACAGGACTTTGTGGAGGAATTTTGAAAGGAAGTTCTTGGAGACTGATGGAGGTACTAAGGGATAGGAAATGCACACATGTAATTTATGTTATAATTAGTAGCATTAAAGATTGCCTAGAGAAAGAGCCATCTACAAATACTGAGATGTCACTCTGAATTTTCTCCTTCAGAGAAATGAGTTTTTATGTTTGGAGATTGACATTAAAAGTCCATATGTAGGTGCCTATAAGTGTTCATACCTACAGATATTTAGGGTGCCTCTACAGATGAAATTTACATTTACCAGATTTAAGGTTAGAAGTTAACATGTGGAATTGAAGCAAAATTATCTGGCACTGATTACCCATCTAGGACAATTCTCTGCTTAGTGTCTTTGTGGGATATTTCTAAAAGATAAATACTCCTTAAAAGCAGAACTACTCCTTGAACTCTACCAAAGTAAAAGCTGATAATATTGATTCTCCGCCTATAAGGTATCTGTTCTTGTTGACATCAATCCATCATGGGTGAGGGAATGCCAAATGGGACTGCTACTGGAACATGATTTTTAAGGTAATTTCAAATTCAGAATTTAAAACAAAAAGAAAATCCCGCAGCTTCATACCAGTTAATTACTGAAACAAAAGTTCAGATTTTCTTTTTCTCTCACTCTATTTCCTCTTTATAAATTACAGATTTTTAGTTATTAGTCGGAAAATGTTGTTTTGAAAAAAGAATAAGCAAACATTTTCCTTCCATTTGGATTTCAGAAGTAGTAAAAGCTAATTTCAAACTGAAAATGTAGAGACTAGACTGTTAAAATTTCCCAGAAAAATGCTAGTTAAAAGAAAGTCAATAAAATGTCAGCCTTGACCCAGAGTTGCTTTTTTACTTGGTTACAGAAAGATCCTTGAAGGAAATTTCTTCCTTCTTCTCCCCTAAATCCTGCACAGCCACAGGCTCAGAGGAATATGTTATGCTCTCTCCTTTTTTTTCAGTCATAGGAAGTGGTAGTGCATCCCATTTCAGCACACTGCTTGCTGTGAGTGTCACCTTGTGCTGTTTGATCACAGCACAGAAAAGGAAGCTCGTGTTGGTTAGTGAAGCTGGTGTTAGTGCAGTGAGGTGGAAAGACTCACGTCCTCTGTGTTGTGCCCAGCACAGTGCAACTGCTTCAGCTTATTTAAAAAGTAAAGCATATAAACAAGGCACACAGCAAAAATCCCAACCCATAACCACTGTCAGTGTCAGCCTCACACACAATGACTTTCCCCTATGAGTTACCTAGCACCCACCAGTTCCAGTGAAACTATCTGGTTTTATAAGCTCTGATTTGCTGGAATTTCAAGCATTTCACATGAGCCATCTGTTCTGTAAAAGATTTTTGCTAAAAAACCTGCTTCCCAGAATGACAAAGCCATGGAGAGAAGTTTCTGAAATTTGTCTGGCTAAGTTCCTGCTGGAGTCAGACAACTAATGCTCCTGGAATTTCCGAACAATGAATGAAATAATTGTGCTATACAGTTAATTAACTAACGTGAGGCCTTTGGAAAGGTATATGCTGCATATATACATATTTATAGATACACATATACATGTATATAAACACACATATATCTCTTTGTATATCTAAGTAAACATCATGCTGCATTCCAGGGAAGTTCAGGGCTGAAGAAGCTGTTTATGCATTAGTGGCCTTGAAACTCAACCACAGAACACTAGGGAAAGTGTTAAATCTTGACAGGGAAACCTGGAGCTGAGGGTGATTTACCACTGGGAATGATACATTTTGTGAGTCAGAAGTGAGCTGCTTCAGCAGAGCTGGCCTCAGGAAGAAGTGTTCAGCACTCCATCAGGCCTGTCCTTTGGAAATCCTCATGCTCTCTCATTTTCACAAGTGTCAGTCAATAATCTTTTCAATAAGGATGATGTCCCAAGGCCAAATAATAAAAAGGATATCACCCTATGAAAAGGAGTGGAACAGAAGCTGAAATGTGATAGCAATTTCATTTTTGGTGTCTCTCTGGGAAAAGGCTGAATGCATTCCAACTCAAATGCTATTGTATGTCATTTAGCCTTTTGTGTTAGATCTTGTTGGAACACTCCTTTATAAGCCCCAAAATTTATTCCAACACATGACATACAGCTTCCTGATAATATGTAATAATGCATCCTACTATCAGTAAAAATACCAGTGCAAATATGAATATAAATGTGGCCTTTCTGTGCCACATGTTGCTTTTTCCGTTAAATAAAACAATCAGACTTAACCAAATATTTTTATTTTCCCTTTACAGATGAGTCAGTGGAGAAATAAATAGATTTTTATTTGATTCAAAGCCACAAAATTAATCAACTGTCAGGCTTTCTTTGTGTTTTTCTATGGTATCTATTGTGTCCTCTTCACTTAATATGAACAGATCTTCATCAGCATGACTTCTGGCAGTACTTTCTACCTCTTCTACCCTGCTCCAGGAGCTATCAGAGTACCTTAGGGAGTAGCCAAGAAAACTTTCCTGCTTGGTTTTGGTTTCCTAAAGCTGTGAGGAGGCAGAGGATGTCCTGTGAAGGTAGAGAAGTGGTTGGGACCTGTGTAAGGGATGAATGGGCCCAGGCTCTCTCACCATCATGCTCCAGAACATAATTAAAATCTGTTTCTGGGCTGAGTTTTCTGTCCAAGTGGGACACAGAAAGTACCACAAGGAGGTGGCTGCAGGTGCAGAGAAGTCCAGGATGATTTTGCTCTCCTAAGAAGTAAGAGCTCTGAGCAAGTTTGGGACAGTTACCTGCATTGTTGTGGTTTTTTGACAGAGGCACCACGATTAGTCAAAGAGTGTGGCTGTTGGCAGACACTGGTGATATAACATGGCATGATGACACTTCTGCTGGGATTTTAGACCCTAAAGCCTGGAATGAGCCCAGCCTTGGATCTCCAGTGTCAGAAGAGAGCTGCTTGGAGAAAGTGACTGCGGAGAATCATGTCAGAACAGGGACTGAACATGAATAGTTCACTTTCTCCAGGAGGAAAACAAAACAGAGGCCAGCACAGACAGGTGTGTGAGCCTTGCTGGAGTATGAAGTGCACTCCAGGGACAGAGTGCAATCAAAAGGACTTGCTTTGCTTTAGACCTGGGCTCTGCATCATGTCTGTCTACTGCTACCAATTCAAAAAAAAGCTCTGTCGTGCCTGTGATCTGTGTTTAGTTCCTGCTGTTTGTGTAAGAACCAGTAGTAATAGATTTCCAAAATAGGCCTAAGCACTACTGGCCCCACAGCAGAGAGCTGTGGTCAGATTTAGTGGGAGGGAGGGGAAGCCTAGAGTTGGGAAGGATTAGGGTTGCACCAGTATATCTGGTCATCATCTTGCTGTTTTCCTTTGATGTGGTTCTCTAGAAAAGACTACAGGAACAGGTTTTGCAGCTTTTGCTAGACCTGAACTTCTGAATTAGTAGGTAAAATGTGGAGGAAGGACTAAGAAAAACCCAGCATTCTGTCTTTTTGAGCTCTCTTGTGCATCTAGCTCCTCTTTAGATTTGTAAAAGTCCTGGTACTACAGCAATGGACACATTCTCCTGAAAACAGATCTTGCATGACATAGCCCAGCAAAAGCAAGGCTTGAAATTATCATCATCTGTCCAGTGATGGAGCTGGTGATGTGCCTCACCTGGAGAGCTAGGATTGTTTTTATGGCTCTGTGTTTTATTGACATGCACATCTCTGTGTCTGCATAAGAAATGTATGTGTTAAGGGTACTTGAAGGTATATAAAAGAAACAATCTCTAGGAGTTATGTCCAGATTGATTTTTTTGTAATTTGTGAACATTTTGAAATGTAGCTTAAGACTCATCTGCAACAGAGGCTGGTGGAAAGCATCCTCAGGAGCAAACATTACAAGAAAAAGCCTAGGCAGGCTGCCTGCAGGCTCTGTGCAAGGCACCTGAGCAGCAAGAAGCAAGACAGAGCATGCCATGCTCAGTCATTCATTAAAAATTCAGCAGGCACAAGCCCAGAGTGGACCAACCTATTCAAAGTTCGGGCAAAAATTTGGGCTAATTTTAAGACACCTATGTAGGCTAGTGGAATTGGCAGGGTGGGGCAAGGTGCCCAAGGCTGGCTGCTTGGGGGCAGGACACCTCCCTGTGGAAAGGAAACATTTCTTTCCCCAACTGGCCTACCACAGGGATGGCAGGACATGCTGCAGAGGACTGATTCATGGAAGCAGGAGATGGGAGAGGCAGCACCTCTTTGCATCCCCTCTGGGGCTAGTCCCCTGCCCCACAGCCCTGCAGATAGATGGCAGCAGTTGTGGACAGAGCTGTCTGCTCCCTCTCTTGGTATGGTCAGGGCTCTCCTTGAAACACAGTTTCATGCCTGCTCTGCAGGATGAGCACCTGGGGAAGTACCTGGAGTCAGGTCATGACTAGCTGGACTGTGCTGACCACAGCTGAGGAATTA
This sequence comes from Chaetops frenatus, assembly GCA_013400775.1. NCBI lineage: Eukaryota > Metazoa > Chordata > Aves > Passeriformes > Picathartidae > Chaetops > Chaetops frenatus. Next base: position 590,290 of record VZTR01020593.1, on the reverse strand, counting down.
CTGTCTATCTAGATCAGGAGACAGATTGCATATTTCCTTCACCATTTTAGAGAAAGAGAGCACAGCTATAGATTATAAAAGGCATTTAGGTACTGAAGTCCTAGGATTGGGATGAGCAGCACTTACCGAGGAACCCTGGAGCAGAAAACAAGTTTGAATCAGTTTGCAAACTCTAGCCTAGACCCACCTTGTCCTATAGGTGCTGCACAAACCTCAGTGCTCCCAGTTTTCCAAGTACCTGAAAAGGCAACAGCTGTTCTCAGTGCTGGGAGCATCCCTTTTTAATTCCCTTGTTACAGCTGTTAACTCATTTGCCCCCTGTGAGAAGGAAAATGAATCACGGCTGTCTTTTGTTTGCTAAATGTTAAAAGCCCTGTGGAAAAACCCTCATAAAATATTCATCCTATCCTGCTCCTCTAAATTAGACAGTTACAGTTCTAACAAGCCCCAGAGAAGACTTCTTCATTCTCTTAGTCAAAGGTACAGTCAAACATTTCTGCAGGCTTTTCTGTACTCTGCATTACCCTCAGCCAAAATTTCTGCTCCCCCAAGCTCTTTGCTGCTTTTATTCTTGCATATCTTTGTGCATCTGGCATTACAATAGGAGAAGTAAAGCTTTCCAAATGCATTCATCCACGTTCCTTCTTTAATGGTAAAGAATAGGAATATATTTTCTATTGCAAATGCAAGGAATGATGGGACTTTGTGTGTGTGTGTGTGTGTGTTTGCAGGTGCCACCGAGTGAGTACTTCCCAGCTGGGTAGGGACAGAGAGAGGTCTAAGATGTTTTCAAACCAGAAGGCAATGACAAGACCTTGGACATTACATATCCGTTGCTTTCTTAGTTGAAGGGAAATTATTTTACTCAAGTGAGTGCTCACCTTCCCTCTTTGTTTTGTCAGAAAGGCAGCACAGAGATGCTTGCACAGTCCCTGTCTCCCTAAGTGCCTTCAGGATTTCCCTTCCCAACTGGGCACACATTTCTACAAGGATGAGGATGGGCACAGCTGAGTGGGACCAGCTCCCTGCTCTCTGTCTCCTGCCTGCCTTTCCTTGTGGCTCCACCGTGCCTTTGCTCCTGAGTGAATTTTTGATGACTCGCAACAGGAGGGAAAATATGCTCAGTTACTCTTTGTTGCTTGAAAGCTCCAAGGAGTGAGAGAAAAAGTGAGGGGGAAAGATTTAGGCCAGAGGAGGGGGAAAATGGTTTTGATGCCAGCTCCCTTTCTGAATAATCATTATGGGTAATGACTTGCAGATTTTCAGTGTGGTCTGTGTTACTTCAGGCTGATTTCTTCCATCCCATGACCTGAGTGAGCCTGAGAGACACAAGACATGTGCTTTCCTGTGTTTCAGGTTCTTCTTGGAGCATCAAGCAAGAAGTTGCTCTGAGCAAGTGCTGATGACTCCCTGGCTCCCTTTTGCTGATCAAAAGGTTTCTTGATGAGCAAGGGTAAAATACTATGCATGAGATCCTGTTCACAACATGGGGCACTATTTTCCCCCATGGTGTTCTTTTTTACCACTGCTCAGAAACAGGGTTGGCTTTCCCAGCCCTGGGCAGGCTGCTCTGCATCCCTCACCCTCTCCATGGTCAGAGCCAGGGGAGGAGAGAAAAGTTCAGACTAAGTTGTGCAGGAGAAGAAGTTTCAGAGAGGTAGTTCACTCAGGGAAATTCCTACTCCAGAAAAATTATCAAAGTAGATGTGTTTATAGGAGAAAGCTTTTGGAGAGGGTGGTGTTACCTCCTGGAGTAGGAGCAAGCACTTGGGTCTCTGCTGCAAACCACTGACAAGTGTCACAGTCCACTGGGAGAGCTATAGGGGCAGAGAGGGTTTGCAGAAACTACAGGAAAGATCAGGGAGTCAGTCTTGGGGAACAGCTTGCTTCTGAGATGTCAAGGCAAACTTCTTGGTTCATAATTGGTTAAAAGTCAGTCAACCTCTGTCATTTTTACCGGCAGTATTTACTCTGATTTGGGAAAACGCAAGCTGATGGAAAGGATGGAGTAAGCTGGGTTTCAAAGAGAAGGAAATAATGCTCTCCCCTTTGTGAGCCACTTGTTCTGGTGTGTGCCTTTGCCAGCAAGTGACTTTCTGATCTGGCTATAGAGCTGCACTGAAATTAGACAACAATCCCACTGAAATTTGCGGGAGTGGGTTGGACTTTCAGACATGCCAGAGCTTGAGAAACAAATACCCTTCATGCATACCCTTAAATCCTCTAGGAAAAAAATCTCACAACAGCTCTGGTTTCACAGGGCATAAAGTGCCCTTGTTTTCCTAGTGCATATTCTATACGTGGCAAGAAAAAAAAATAAATGAAATTACAGCTTATAAATTTGTTAAGTGCAGAAAGGTTTTGCTTTTACATATAGTGGTGCTTGGTAGCACCACTAAAGTTAAAGGTCTGTCAACAGTTTTGTTAATAAACCCCCAATTTTCATGAGTTAATTACTCAGTCATAAAAGCCTTTTTCTGAGTTCAGCTTGCCATATGAGTCCTCAGGTTCTGTCCTACTCCAGTCTGAAGCCTGGGGAGTACACACAGATGTGATTCAGACCTGTACTCCACCCTGATTTTGCAGGACTGAGCACCATTGAAAAGACTTATTTGCCTCTCAAAGAAATAGAAAAGTGGAGGCAAATAAGTCTTAATGTTTATACCACAGAGGAACAGCGCTAGAATTAGATAATTTTTTTAACAATACAATGAAATTGTTTTGGTTTTATTTAGAGCTGCAGGAATGTAAAATTCCTGCAGGAACAGGAAGCAGACTTCCAGGATAGGGTTTCCATTATGCAGTCTGACTTCAGATAGGAGCTGCAGAAGAGAGAGAATGGGAAAGGAATTCAGTCTGACATTTAGGTGTGTAATGCTCTCTTACTGCCCCTGCCTGGGGTGGTATTAGCTGCACTTGAACCTCAAAGGTAAGGATTACTAAGGGACAGGACTGAACTTAAAAGAACCTAGAGAACCTTGAGACAATTCTGATTAGAAAAAACCCCAACAAACCAATGACTAAACCCCACGAAAATTAGTTCAGTCCTCCTAGTCCAGTGATGGCAGGTATGTGAAGACAAGGCTTTCTCTCCAGCTGTTTTAAGGGATGAGGAGGGCAAGGATGTGTATGGACAATACAAGCAATATCAGATTTCCAGTCAAAACTATCAGTCTGAGTAGTCACAGCACCAATCCTGCCAGAGTTCAAGAAGTGTTTGGACAACATCTTCAAGCTTGTGATGTGTTTCTTTGGCCTGTCCTGTGCCATGCCATGAATTCGACTTCGATGATCCTTCCAACCCAGAATATTCTGCGATTCTGTGAATAGGAATAGGACCTAATTTCCCTGCATCCCAGCCCAGTGTTCTAACCACCAGTCTTGCTTTGTGATTAGCAACCTTCCAACTTTTAAAAGATACATCATTGCTTGCTGTCTACAAGGGAGAACAAGAGACAAGACATCAGTGTCAGGTCAAAAGAGCCTTAATCTTGGAATTCTTTATGTATCCACCTTAGTAAGACTGATTCAGGATTGCTGTGCATCCTATTCCAATTTTACTCTAGAAAAGTTTACATTTGAAATATTTCATGCAGCCACTTGATCTCACCTGTTGTAGGAAAGTTGGCATCTGACCAGGTGCAAAAAAATGTCTTGTCCTATTTGGGGAGCGCAGCCATGAAAGGCTCTTTGTACTATGAGCCGTGGTAGCTTATTTGCACAGAAATCAATAGTCTTTTCTCTAGGATATTCACTGAAAGAATCAAAAGTATTAATTCAACTACTACTTCTTACAAGGCATCTTGGATCCTCATGTCCTAGGAGATGTCATTAGATTTTAACTTGGTCTGCTTTGGCTTTATCAAGGGCTCCAGCTAAGTATTGGGGTACCCTATTCCTTTGGTGTTCTTACCTATTTCTACACTGTTGTAGGGCAATCAGATATCCATATATTCTTCAGAATTCATATTCAGATTGTTCAGCATCATGGAACAGATTTTTCAAGCCAATAATCATTAGTCTGAATCTTAATGAGTATCAGAGATGTCTAGGAATGATAAATCAGCTTCCCTATAGAGGACTGAGAAAGACATCTTGTTGGACAGCCGAGGTCCTGGGTCAGAGCAGGACCCCAATTTTCTGTTTCTAGAAAATATGTATTCAGGTTTCTGTAAGTGTCAGGAACCTGGACATTTGCTCTCACCATGGATTTAGACAGGGGAAAATTCCTCTGTAGGCTTCTGGCCACATAGGCTTGGATACCTTTTGGAAATCTAAGTAAGTTAGAGAAAGCTATGTGTGGGACTGTGGGACTGGGAGGGACAAGTACCTTGTGTTGCCTTAGGGTTAAATTTATGGGTAGGATTTCTTGTTGAGACTTTGTACCATTTACCTCTTCCAGGCTTACCCGTTCTTTTCTGCTCCCTTTCTTTGGCAACATGCTGCAGACACACAGAAAGGTGACTATTCATGGCCTGGCAGGTGGAAGATTAGTTCTGACTGAGGAAGAATTTCTTGATGAAGTAACTTCAAAGGCAAAATATTGTGGAGAGGGAGGGGGAAGTAGGCAACGTTTGTGTGAAGGAAGAAGAGGGAGGCTGTGCCAGTTGGCATCAAACCCTAGAAGGATAACCTTCATCCTCAGGGCTGACACCAGCAGCTCAGGTTAGTGCATTGGCAGCTTTGCTTGTGCTGCAGTTTTGGCTCCCCCCAGCCCCTGGCTGATTCACATCCAGAGGCACAGAGGGCACCTGGCCCATGTCCAGTGCCTGCACCAGGCAGAGCAAAGAAAGCTTTGAAAGAAATAATAGAGGTATGTAAAAAAATCCCTTCCAGGAAAACTGAGACCTTCATCCCTCCTTCCTGCTCAGCCTGTTGTAGTAGAGCTGACTGAATCCCCAATGGTCTTGAGGTCTTTGTGTAAAGTCTCTCTCACCTTATCACAGTCTGAATTAGGCTGTGGATTTTCTAATTTTTACAGGATTAATATTGTTATTGTTATTATTATTATTATTAAAATACTGTCACATGGTCTTCCTCAGGCACATAACTGAGCTGAGAGCTGATCCATCCACCTTGGTGAGTATCATTGGAAAAGGTCTGACTGATTCCTGTCTTCTTTCCTGGATTTACACCAAGTGGAAATTTTTCTCATGAGGCAGGTATCGCAAGCTGATTATGGTGGCATTAGAAATGAAGGAAAATACAGAAATGCCAGAAACAAATCCCTGCACTTAGGGGCCACTATCTCACCTAAGGCCAGGGCTTCTACAAGCCACACAACAAAATGAGCAGGCTGTGGGAGTGACACAGGAGTTGGCCACAACCCTTTGCAACCTTTCCACCAAAGCACTCTTATTGTCTTCCAAAGCACACTGTTCTGTGTCCTGAACATGGGTGAAGTTAGGCAGATATGAAGTTCTGTAAAGGTAGCTGCAACTCCATCCTGAAGCATATTGTCTGCAAGGATCATGCAGTTATCCTCAGTGTGGGAAGCAATACCTCTTGTACAGCAGAGATAAACACATCATTCTACAGAAGAGGAAGTGAAGCAGAATATTCTGTCAAGATCAATCTGTATGGAAATTGAAGGACACAGAAGGTACCACTTTAGGAAACTAGCCAGGGCTTTAAAGCACATCTTCAGCCCTTGTGGTAAGTGTGCTTTAGTTTTCTAATATATTTTAAAATGTACTACACAAACACAGTGGTAGTTCAGGAAGATCAGCATAATCCTTTACAGAAGTCTTTCATTGTGCAAGCCAAGGTCAATGGAGACTCATCAGCCAAAGAAATACTGGTCTCATGTGACTTGTTAACATCACTGCCCTGACTTTTTTTCCCCTTGTCCTCTTGAAAGACAGTGTCTGACCAGTTTAGACAGTGGAAAACCACATAGCATACTTTGAAATAATGCAGCCTCACAAACTTGATGTGTAGGCTTTTAAACTTACTAAATCCAGAACTGGAGGTTACTCCAGAAGACGGGTTCCAGAGATGGCAAATTTCTCTGAGCTGGACTGAACTTGGAGAATGATCAAGTAAAACCAACACCAAAGAATTTTGTTGCAAATCAGTAAAGATTATGTACACAGTTATGGAGAGCCTTTTCATCAGCTTCTACCACTAGGCCAGGAACAACTTCATTTGGCCTTGTGGATTAGAAAGATGTTTAACCAGATTGGTCTTTTGGTTAAAACCAATGGAGCAATCCCAAATGTTTTGTGTCTGATAATTTCCATGGCCATACAAATTGCTAAGAAAAGCTCTGATGGCTGTGAGCAAGACCATTTTCCTGGACAATAAAGGTTCTACATCATCCCCAGCTTTTACAGCTGACTTCAGTAAAATTTATTTAACTGCAAATGCAAGATGAAGTGGGACAGCAGCTGAGCCTGCAGTTTGATAAGAAAGATGGTATTGGATACATCAGCTGTAAGAGTTTCTGTGGCACCACACAACCTTGGTGGCTCAGTCCAGCCTCTGAACCACAGCACATTGCTCCCATGTCTCATAAGCATTGCTGCTGAGGCCCATGCTCTGAGATCTTTATCTTCCTCTTTAGGATATATTTCCTTCCTATCATGGAGAAGGACAAGGGGAGTGAACAGCTGGGATTGAGGGGCTGGAGGACTCCCAGATTTAGTGGAATGGTGGTTGGAAACCACTTTGAGATGCAAAGCAGAAAATGTTGCTCTGACTTCTTCCATCCTCCACAGATGTTAGACAGGGAATCTATGTACCACACCCTTTCTAATCTGCTTTAGTGGCAGATCTGAAGTAATTGTAGCACAAAGGTTCTCCTATAGCAACCTCTGTAAACACAATGTCACAGAATTGGGACCAGCAGCCAAATTACCAGCTCACCATCAGGAAAGAAACAGCCAACACCTCTTGTCCTCCTGCAAAAATGTCACAAAGTCCCTACTGACTCCGTTGCTTCCTTCAGCCTGAATGATTTCTTCCATTCATTCACATGGTCCTAAATTCCAAATCCAGTGGCAGCCCCAGCTGGGGTAGGAGTGATCCTCAAATCTCAGCAGAATTCCTTCTTTTTCCATGCAGACAGAAAAAACCCCAACAGTACAAGATGTTCTGCAGTCACATGTTCAGTCACAACCTGCATTCTAATATGGCTTTTCTCAAGGGCTAGAAACTCACATCTCGTTCATTATAGGGATGGAGGTTAATGTCAACTTTCACCAAAAATCAAGTATTTTAAGGGCTGCAGCTTAGTTGTCACTTCTTGCAATAGAAGCCAGCAGGAACTGCAGATGTCTAATGAGTGATAGCTACTCCTGATAGTCTTCAGATCTGGGGAATAAAGTTTTTTTGCTCCTGCTTATCATGAAAAAGAAGAAGAAAGAATAAGATGATGAAGAAATCATGGTTCCTATGGCAGTATTTAGCAGTGATACATAGTAAAGTCAGAGCTTTGCAGGATATAGAAAGGATGAGATCCCGATTCCAGGGAAGTTGAACAGATTGCCAATTCCATAAAGTATCAGAGCACTGTTGTCAGGGAAAGCAAAGGCAAATATGTTTTTTTGAAAAACAAACTAAACAATCCCTTAAACATTTGCAGGCTGTGATTATCAAAACTTAAGGAAAAAATATCATTCACATGTGGACCACAGTTCAGTGTCTTGTCTCACAGCTGACTGACAGGAACTGAGAGACAAGATGCCAGAACAGGCAGGGATGCATCCTGGATGGGTTACTGGGGAATGCATTAGACCATCAATGGAAAGCTTCACTATTTTAAACCTTTTCTTGTATGCTGTTAATACCCCCCACCTTCTGTTCCCTGTACTCCATACTCTCACAGTCTCTTTTCCATCCTTATCTGGGTAAGATTTGCCCAAGCTCAAGCAGTAACCCAAAGGCAAAGGGGCTATCCTGAGAATCCTGCCCTTCTAGGGGAAAAACACTCTCCCTAAATCCTCAGTGAGTACAGAACCCATGCCTGCCTTTCTCCTCAAGATAGTCTCTCTTCTGCTAAGTGAGGAACTAAAAAACCCATAACCAAACCAAAACAAACCTCTAAAATTTTGAAAGAGATGTGACAGTTTTAAAGGAACCGAGTAAATAGTTTACCCACAAGGACAAACAATATTTTTGTTTCTCTAAATAAGTTGTTTTGGGCATGCAGAATTACTGGAAACCCACAGGAATCTCATGTCTGAGCTGAGAGATCCTGTGAGACTGGACTCCCAAAGGGCAATGCTTTCAGTCCATGACCCTCTGGAAGCCAACTTACAGATGTAAATGTGCAAAGTCCTGGGCTTACAGCTCAACTTAGATCTGTAACCACAGGATATGTTTTAGTGCTCAGAAGAAGAATGAATAATACATTCATAGCTGGAGGTTTTACAGTACAGATTTATGCAGCACCTGTCAGGACTGATTTAGACCTTTCTGATCCTACCATATGGGAGAAGATGCACTTGAGGACATCTGGTGAGCCCTGCTGGTTGTTTTGGCATTAACTGCTAGGTAGAATTGCAGGTTTGCCCTCAGAGTGTATTGTCACCACTGTGGCTTGAGGAGACATCCCTCCACTTTGTGACTCTAATAGATGCTCTGATGCCAGGACCAGCATATATTTCTGTTTCTGTTCAGTTTCCTGGTGATTCTCCACAGTTTATACCACTGGAACCACCAGCTCAGGTGAGATTGACAAAGACTTGCTGAAGTCCATGGCTACAGTGATGAGGAACTGAAAAGTTGCCCCAAATGGCTCTCTTCACCACTGCTCTTCACTACACCCTCCCTTTTAATCTGTGTTTTATTGCTTGTTTGTGGTACACTTACAACATCCTTATTCTGTGATTCCCTTCCCTGAACATTTAAATTCCTTATGTGAACTCAACCTGAGTTCCAGGTTAGCTTAATTTTTCTATATACAAATATATATTTACTGAACATCCTTATAAAGTATTTGTGTGGGATTTAAGATAACACTGAAATTCCTTTTGCTGATGATTTATAAAGCTATTTTCTGTCTGTCTAGACGCTTTCAATATTTGCAACTAGCTGATGGAAAAATAAACGGTGGAGTATTCTTTCCAAACCTCCATTGGAGAGGAAAAAAGGTCTCCATCATGTAAAGTAAATACTCTTCTGTCAAGTGAGCCAGGAAGAAGCTTCTAAAAGGCAAAAGACATGGAGGATGAGTCTGACTAGTGCTGTATTAAGGTGTAGAACTTGGATAAGGAAGGGGTACAGAGATTTTATAGCTCGAGGGAGAAGGAGAAAACAAGATACTATGCCAGAGACATTTTTCTTGGGCTGATTGCAAAATTAGCTGGAGCTGAAGCTAATTGATTGTGTAGGCAGATGAAACAAATTTGAGATGACTATAAATAGCAACAGTCTTTCCGTGCAGCTGTAAATCTGAGCTGGAGAGCTGTCTTCGATCTGCTGTGAACATTTGCAAACATGGGAGAGAGAGTAGAGTAAAATAAAATAAAGTAGAACAAAGCATAGTCACATAAAGAAAACACAGAGAGAAATTGTCAGGGTCAGCCTTTGCAAGACAGATGAGAGCTGGAATTTAATCTCACAGATGTTGTGGCCTGATGCATTTTACCTGTCTCGCCCCCTCAACCACAGCCTGGGAGAGGCAGAATTCAGTTCTTTCTTTTGTCTTTGCAGGATTTTACGTCAGATAGTGCTGCTGCCTCTTCATGGAGGAAGAAGGTGAGTGATACAAGGGGCTAGGTCTGTTTGTCTGGACACCAGCAGAGAAAAATGCTACGTCCCATCAATCACCGGAAAAGGGAAAGACACTGTGTGCTCTATGCAAACTGTGAATGCATGTGGGCAGACCTTTGCCATGCTTTTTTTTCCCCCTCTTTAAGGCGAGGGAATTGTGTTTTTTTCTTCAGGATTAAGCTACATGTTTAAACTCTGCTGTACCAGCTGTGATGAGCAATAGCCTGACAAGAGAAAGCTGTGGCTGCAACCCAGAGGAGAGATAGTTGTCAGGATTAGGGTCTTCTTTGCATGTGGCAGCTTTCAGCATCTGTCCCTGTACCCCCATGCTGGGTGGTCTCCAGAGATGATCTCCCTGTGGTGTAAAGACTACAGGCATGGATGCAGCCTTTCTTGCACCACTCTCTGGAGAGCTGGTGAGGGACCAAACCTTTGGCCTTGGTCATTTGTCTGCCCAACAGCAGGAGGGGGTCACCCTGTAAGTACCAGGTGACAACATAATTCTCACAGTTTAAGGTCAAAAGTGTAGAACTCCATTATATGAAATTGCAGAGTAATTTGAAGAATTGCATGACAGGAATACAATTAGGATGAAAGATGTGGTACTTGGACTTTTTCAAAAGGGGTCATCAGGCTTTTACCACCAGCATTACTGTTCTAGTAACATCAACACTCTGCTCTGCTGTGTTGGGATTTGTATTTAGCAGGAGAGACTTCCCACACTGAGGAGTTATGGTTTACAGATACAAGCCAGACAAAAGGATAGAAAGACAAAAGACAAACACAAAGGTTTACCCAGCCACTGGTTGGAGGCTGTCTGCTTCCCACATCTCTCACAAGAAGGTGAGTGGAGTGACTGTTTTACAAGTAGGGCGAGCAAGGAGTGTTCACATGGTCAGATTGGGTGTGGAGGAGGAGCAGTAACTTTTCCAGCTTGAGTAATTCCCTCAGTTGACCACGCTTCTGCTGGGTGATGACAAGGCAGTTCAGGTGCCAGCAAAGGCTATGCAGAAAAGGAAAGCTGGGGCACTATGTCAGGGCACCTCATTTCACTGTGTGCTCTGCTAGCTGTGGTCCTTCCACTTGATGTGAGCCACCACCCTGGGGAGAAGGCTTCCCAGTCCAGCTCAGCAAAGAGCTTCTGTAGTATTCTTTTGCTAAATACAGTGTACTTATATGAATGTTAAAACTGTTTACCTCACAGCCATAGGGAATGAGCCTCTCTGCCTACACTCAGACCAAGCCCACAAGGTTGTGATATGACCATGATTCCTCTCTCTGACCCATTAAAACATACCCGAGGTCTGGGATCTCTCCAAGGCAGAAGGAGGCTAGATGTTTCTAAAATGAGTGTTGGATAAGCAGAGTTAATTCTTTTGGGCTCATTCATGTGCTTGGGTTTGGCCCAGCCTGCCAGGCAAAATGTGCTTGGTATGTTTCAAGGCCTGCTGTATCAAAAGCAGCAGCTGTGGTGAGTAAACCAAGGCAGTGGTTTGACTCCTGAACAATCTAGGGGAAAACCCTCTTGGATTGTATTTCTCATGTCCTTTTTTTCTTTCTGATAAGAAAATGCCATTCCAAGACTAACACCCGCCCACTCCCAAAATCAAGCAAGCAATCTCCACCTGACCTGTCACCTCCCTCCTGACATTTGAAAGCATCTGTGTTTATCTTCTTTTTTACTGGGTTTCAAACGACAATGCTATGCTCTCATGAGGGATTCTTTTATCAGCCTCAAGGCCAGGAACCTAAAAGGAGTTAACCTGGAGGTCACTTTCTAACAATTTCACTACTGAGTCCGAAGAATCACCTTGGAGATTTCATGTTTAATCAAGACATTTTTACAGCTTTTCTGCTAAAGAGAGAGCTTCACTTTGATTGAAGATAAAATCCATCAAATGATGCAATTCATTTCATCTGGCGTCGCGGAGTCTCTGCCCACTTGAGAAAAAGACCCCATGAACATGGAGAGAAAGGCTTCTTTTTTTGGGAGTTGGGGGAAGGATGATTGTTGGGCCTGTTCTTTAAGCTCAGTTTTGACATCATTCTCCTGCTGAACCCTACCTGACTGTTTTGAGAAGACAAACAAGACAAACAGCTCCCACTGAATGTACTCTGCCCAGGTCTGTGTATCAGCTTTGGTCTTTGGTTTCACCTGCCTCTATAAGTGTACCTTCCATTTAGAAGAGTCTTTCCCTTTGGTATGACACTATCATTTCATGACATGTGGAAATCAATTATATAAATCCACATTTACTTGCCTATATATCCGCTAGCGTGCTCTGTAATTCATGTTCTACTTGCAAAAAGCCTGCTCACACTTATCCTCAACACGGAGGTGAATGGGAAAATTTGGATCAGCCAGACAGCCATGGTCGGGGGGCTCTTCCCTTTTTTTCTGCAATAGGAAGTATTCTACCAAGTTTTGAGACAATCTAATTTCCATCACACACCATATGGCTCCAGCTCCAATATAGGTTAACACACATGTGTCTGAATGGGATCGAGGTGTATCCAAAATTCAGGGCCCTTACCAGGATAAGGGGAGAGTTGCAAAATCCCTGCAATACCTATATTGACACATTTAAACCATCTGTGTAGCAAGCAACGAGGAAAGACTTGTTTCATGCCTCTTACCCACTCACACCTCTTTCATGTTTTGCCCAGTTGGACATCTGGCATGTTTTTTACTACACACCCAATGCTGAGCTTTCATTTCAGGTGACCCATCCTGATTCTATCAGAGCTGACTTCTGCCCTTATAAATGCATGAAACTCAAGGCTTGTCTTGAGGCAGAGCCAAACACTAGGAACGTTGCTCAGCAATGGGTCAACCTCAAAGGGTTTGAAGCATCTGCTCTTTTGTGCTCCCAGGAATTCACATGCTGATGCCCACAACTGCAGGTCTCTGAGTGAGGCAGATGGTATTGTCCTGGGTGTCTGACCTAGCTGATTCCATCACTGTAGGATTCTTCTGCAGTTGATCTTACATCTGTTTGCCACTGGAACCACACAAGAAGAGACTTGCTACTGGCATTATGTTAATGGAAACCGAATGTGTGCACCTGGTACATCCTCTTGTACTCAAAAGGAATCCCAGCTGAGATTGCACAGGGATCTAAAACAACCAAGGGCTGAAAGGTCTTGCAGAAAGAAGTTGGAGAAGGATCTTATTTGGCCCAACAGAAGGGAGAACGTTGTTTCAAGACATAAGGAGAATGAGAAATTAGTCTGGGAGGAGGATACCAATATGCCAAAATAATGAGACAGTTTAGCTTCAGACATGATAGTGATCCAGCAAAAAGCAGGTGTCTCAGTCCCTCGGCCCAGGCTTCCTAAAGTGAAGGATTCTGCTAATTGTAGCCAACACTGATAGAATTGCCAGCTCTTCAGGTCATTGGTACTTTAACTCTGCAGCTGTGCCAGTGACAGTCCAGTGTGAACTTTAGGCACGTTGTCCAGTTCTGTCTGAGACATCATTATACATGGTCAGCAACATCATATTCCCTACTGGCCATAAAAATATGGTCTTAAATATGAATTCAGCTTTGTTCATCTCACACCCAAATGTCTCATCTCATTTAAGAGCAAAACTTCTTGAGCTTCTAACATGTGAATAAAAAATAATCCACCAGAGGTGTCTGTAGAATAAGCCGGGTCTCAGGACTGGAAAGAGAATCAGAGATCTTCATTCAAGGCAGACACAAAGCCTTATGAAGAAAGTATAGGGGTGTGTGGAAGCTGCAAGACAAGCCAGTAGACTGGGTGGGGTGGAGGACAGCTGGGAAAGAGGTGATGAAGTAAAAATGGAAAGAGTTGCTGGGTGGATCAAAGTCTGAACAAGTATTTATGAGAGGCATACAAGAAATCAGTAGGGTAAATACCATGAGCAGTGACACCATTCAACCATATTCTGAAGCTTTTGGAGTAGAGGATTAGACAGATTTCCCAAGAGAAGATTGTCTTCCCTGCTCCTTTACCTCTGCACTTCTCAAGAACTCTAGATTTGTTCCTGCACCAGAACCTCCATCTTCACTTTATTTTGCAGCCTTTTCCCTGTCAGTGCTTCTAGTTTTCTTGCCTTGCTGCATGCTCCTACCAAGGGCTTGCCAGTGATCTCTCAGTTCACCCTAGGCAGGTTCTCTCCCTCTTCTATGTTATTTGTTTGCTCAAAATTTTCTGACTGAGGGTCAAATGCCCTGAATTCTAAGACTTCCTTTTTCTGTGTTTCTTTTCTGTCCTTGGGAGATTAAATGATGCTGTGGGCTCTCCATCCTGGAACATACCAGTGTTGGAAGTGGAGAGAGGTTTCTGTCATGTTTAAATCTCCATCATATACTTCTGTTACGGAACAGTAGCAGGTAGAATGACAAAGATAAGGAAAGCAAATCACAAAAAGCTTAGAAATTCTTGGGTACTCTTCAGCCATCTCTGGTAAACACAAAGTTCCTGTAACTTCAAGGTCCAAGGAATTCACTCTGCTAGTGCTTCTGAAATATCTCTTCACACCATCCCTTGTCCTCAGCAGGCTTGGAAGGCACAAGCTGTCTAATTGAAGTGAAAGCAATTAACTGAGACATTTTTACTACCCTTATTAAAGGGAGAAGGAGGCTTTGATATAGCACAATATCCACTAGATGATGCAATTAATTTATTTTGGCTGGCCAGTGCTCTTGCTTGGGTCTGTGTGTTATTAGAGGGTGGTGCAATGGTTGTTCTTCCCACTGCTTGCAGGCCCTAGGGTCAGGTTCTTCTCCACCAATAGCATGACTAATCTCTGCATACAAAAATTCCTCAAGTGATACCAAAGTGACCACAACATCAGTCAGCTTCCAATCATCTGAATCTGAATGGATACTTCCCCAGAATCCTCTTCAGAGCAGCTCACACACTTGTTCCTAACCACAGAATGAAAGTCAGCAGGGAACATGTTGGTTTTCACAAAATAACATGTGAGAAAGGCCCTAGGGTGGATATAATTTACATTTATGTCCTCATTAATATGCCACTTCATTAATGAATTAAGTTGAATGCCCTTGCAGAAAGACATACTTGTCATAATGCAAAGGATACCAGTGTGACAGTAGGCAACCCACCCAACTTTGGCTACACAATGTAATTAAGCACCTCTGAGTTTAAGGCAGAGAAATGGTCATCTGACAACCCCGATTCCAGTTGCCCTTTGAGTAGCTCAGTTTGCACCTATCAGCTATAAAAACAATCAAAGATAGCAACCAGATAAACAGATAGAAAAAAAGAAGATTATAAAACCCTTCTGCTCCCCACGCTGCCATTCTTTATTCTTTCCTCGCTAGTTTCTCTTAAATAAGTGTCTTCTAAGTCAAATGTGCAAGAGAACTAATTACAGAAGGTGGATAGGTTAAGACAACCACTCTTCATCTTGGAGCCCTGGAACAATTAAAGCAACATTCTCTGTCAATTTTCCACAAAGTTATTAAGAAGTAAAGAGACCTCAGCCAACCCCACCCCAGGTAACATGGTGCTGCTATGGGGTCATCCCCACTGTGTTTCTTTGGGTAATTAATGCTAGGGAAGGGAAAACAATGGGATGCAGAATTTGCATCCTCTGGGTTGAAGAAAGCTCTTTGGAGCAAGTAATGCAACTTGATTTTTTAATTAAATCCTTATGGTCTGCATAATTGGAACTACTATTTATGCAGTAGTTTGAGAAGTGGTTTAGGAAAGAAAGGTCCTTTATGGCAAGGCAAATGGACCTGAAAAAGAAGCTCTGTTTTCAAAGGGTCATAAAGAAACTCAGGTCTAAAGAAAAAGAGGGGTGTATTTTATGACATATCCTGTATCCATGTTTTTTCTCTTCTCTGTGGTGAAGATAATCTATAAACATCTATGAATATATCCTAATACTTTCCGTCCAGTTTGACATCGGTTATGAACTTTCTCCCATGTCAGGATATAACTGTATCACTTACAGGAATTAGGAACAACACTCCTCTTGCCCTTTAGGTAAAATCTTAGGGCTGATTTACTCATGAAGGCTGATGTAGTCCCTAGGAAATAAAACCTCTGCCATGATACTGGGAAGAAATCTTGACAGTTCTTAGAAATAATTTTTTTTTTCTGGAGGCTTGGAACAGGATTTCCTGCTGATCAGAGTAACAGATCAACTTGGAAGAGCATTTTTATGATTTCCTTGGATTTGACAATATTTTAAAGTGATGAATTGAGTTTCTGCCTGTCCTACATAGAACAAACATTGAGAGCCAGTTAGGCAGATGAATGTGTTCTGACAATAGCATCTGTAGGACAGGGGCATATTTTTGCCAGGAAACATTCAGTACTTTTAAATATTTGATATTTTTAGGTTTTTTCATTTTCAAGTATTTGTTAATATTTATTCCACATGGGTAACAGAACTGAAAAAGCCACAAGATTCATGAAGATTCATTCACTTTATATGCTCTGGGCATTTTAAAGTCTTGACCATGTTGCATTCAGCAGCAGTTCCACTCTGTTGGGGATTACCATCTATTTATTTCACTGGGAACTGAATTTAAATCCTACCAAAATTACAGCATATTTGACTGAAAAGAGAATGTCTAGGAATATTCCTGCTGAATAGGTACACATGAATCCCTTTGCAGTAGCGGGGTATTGTATTTTGGACTCTCTGGAAATCAGTGCCAAGTTCACTGTGAACACACAAAATGTTTTGTGCTACCCCTGTCGTGGTTCAGAACTAATGCCAGAGGAGAAAGAAAAAAAAAGAAGGCATCTCCTGCCCAAATTCTTCCTTATAATGAGTATGTGTGAGACTAACTATGATCTCATGGAAATCTCTATTATGTGGTCATTAGGTATTATTTACATGTCATCAAGCTGGCTGTGTTACCTGCTCTGTCCCCTACAACTCACCTCCAGCAAAATTGTTGCTGTATCAAAGAATGAATCTGCTTGAAACTCCTCACACCACCAGTTGTACCTTAACCTCTTATTTACTGCTATTTAACTCGTAAAAGATCAGCTGCAAATGAAAAGAAAGTACAGGCATGCAAACAGCATCTTCCAAAATGGGGCCAATGCTCACTTGACACAGATTCTGCAGTTTTATGCTGCCAGAAAAGGACTAGTTATCTGCCCAGAACCCCCAGGAATACTGGGTAGTGGGAGTATGAGGTTGTTCCTACTGCTGGTGTTACCACACAGGGTTTATCAGGTGATCTCCATTTGAGAGGAAAGATACAACCCACTCATCTCTTTGCTAAAAGCTTGTATTCCACGGCTGGCAATATTGGAAGAGTGGGAAAGGCCAGTATTTGTCTGAATTACTACTGTGGATTTTTCCCCAGGTTTTGCCTCAGCAGGTTATGATACATCTGTTAGCAGGGTCTAACTTGCACTCTGTGGCAAAAGATGCAATCATACCCTGTCGTCAACCAGTGTGTGTGGCCCTAATTTGACAAATGCAGTATGAATGAGTTTGATGCAGATTCAGTGTTTAAAGGTACAGGTAACACATTACTGGCTTCTTACCATGGGTTTCAGGGTTGTATTGTACTGCTGAGACAATACACACCAGCTGTACTCCTGTGCCTCTCAGCCAGCTGACACCTATACACCCTGGGGAGTCCTGAGGGAACAAAAATGCTTCTGTTCCCCCCCTCTATCTCCCAGCTCCTAACAAAGGTGCAATAATAAGGGGAAAGTCTATTGAAACTCCCTCCATGGTCAGCTGAGGAAGGTTCATTACAGCTAAGACATTAAGCATTCTTTGAGGGACCTTGTCTCTATGGTGTGGCCAGCAGGACTAGGGCAGTGATCCTCTGCCTGCACTCAGCACTGGGGGGGCCATACCTGAATCTGGTGTTCAGTCTGGGGTCTCTCATTGTGAGAAAAAACACCATGGGACTGAAGTGTGTCCAGAGAAGGGCAATGAGGCTGGTGAAGGGTCTGGAGCACAAGGCCTGTGAGGAATGGCTGAGGGAGACTGAGGTGTTTAGCCTGAGAAAAGGAGGCTCAGGGAGGACCTTACCACTCTCTACAACTGGATGTAGCCAGGTGGGAGTGAGTCTCTTCTCACAAGATGTGATAGGACAGGAGAAAATGGCCTCAAGTTGCACTAGGAGAGGTTTAGTTTGGATATTGGAGAAAAATTCTTCATCAAAATTGTTGTCAAGCACTGGAACAGGCTGCCCAAGCAGCCACCATCCCTGAAGGTATTTAGGTGTGGTACTTGGGGACGTGGTTTAGTAAAGGTTAATGATTGGACTTAATGATCTTAAAGGTCTTTTCAACCTAAACAATTCTGTTCCTATATTTCTACTCATGTACTATAGAGGCAGGGTTCTGAGTGCTTAAAATGAGATGGGATGAATCTGGGTATCAAAGCAGAAGTTCAAAGCAGAGTGGAGAGCTCTTGCACAGGAGGCTCACCTGAATTTTAAGATCTGTAGCACAGCAGTAACCCAGGTAAGAGGCTTACCCTGCAGTAAGGGCATCTTCTCCCATGTATAATCCTCACTTGTTTGCACTGTTCTGCTTCATTCCCTGAAGGAATTGTGTCAGTCCAAAGGGAGAAGACCTTACAGAGAGTGGCAGCTATCATTAGGCAATGCTCAGAGTGAAAGCACAGTGAGTGCTCCAAACTTCCAAGGCAGTAATTTATGAGCTCTGAGGAGAGATATTGCCAAGACTGCTTTGCTTTTGACACTTCCATGCTGAAGTAATCACATGTTGTCTTCTCAATGAAGATCATGAAAATAGGGAAGGTGGATATGAGCAGAAAAAGTGGTCAGTGTCAGACTGCTGTCACAGAGAGAAAACTGCCCTAAGACTAGAACTTTAAACCCAGATTGGAGTTCTTGTGTTACTGCAACCTTCATATGTGATGGGTTGGCAGCCTCTTTAAAAGTAGATCTGCATATATTTAGGTGTAGCAGCCATCAAGCAGGACTTACCTCAACCCAGGTTTCCCTTAGTTGTAGGCAGGCTCAAGCAGAATAAAAAACTAGGTTATCAGGTTGCCTTAATTTCCTACTGGAGATGCCAAAACAAAGAGTGACCTAAAACTCTGCCTCCTGCTCTGAGCATCAAGAAAATACCAGGATTACCAATTTTCCCTTCTTTCCTAGACATAAGCAGATATGCCATTTTAAAATAAAAACTCAAAGGGAAACCAGTCTTTGCAGATATATTGCTATTTTGTTACAATGCTAGGTGAATTGGAGGAAAATCCATATAGAGGGGAAAAAAAAAAAGCCCCACTAATCTGAGACACAAGATTTTATTTCTGAATTGGCTCAAAATATTTTAAGTCAGATGAGTTCAATANTTCTCAATGAAGATCATGAAAATAGGGAAGGTGGATATGAGCAGAAAAAGTGGTCAGTGTCAGACTGCTGTCACAGAGAGAAAACTGCCCTAAGACTAGAACTTTAAACCCAGATTGGAGTTCTTGTGTTACTGCAACCTTCATATGTGATGGGTTGGCAGCCTCTTTAAAAGTAGATCTGCATATATTTAGGTGTAGCAGCCATCAAGCAGGACTTACCTCAACCCAGGTTTCCCTTAGATGTAGGCAGGCTCAAGCAGAATAAAAAACTAGGTTATCAGGTTGCCTTAATTTCCTACTGGAGATGCCAAAACAAAGAGTGACCTAAAACTCTGCCTCTTGCTCTGAGCATCAAGAAAATACCAGGATTACCAATTTTCCCTTCTTTCCTAGACATAAGCAGATATGCCATTTTAAAATAAAAACTCAAAGGGAAACCAGTCTTTGCAGATATATTGCTATTTTGTTACAATGCTAGGTGAATTGGAGGAAAATCCATATAGAGGGGAAAAAAAAAAAGCCCCACTAATCTGAGACACAAGATTTTATTTCTGAATTGGCTCAAAATATTTTAAGTCAGATGAGTTTAATAATGAATTACTTTGCAGTTACAGTACAGTCTTACAGTTCAGGACATTTTCTCAGTAGATGGGACACTCTTTATTATCCTATAATGCAATGCAGATGTTTCTTTGCCTTGTGCAAGGATGATTATCTATATGGGTTTTCAGAGTTTTCACACAATCCAGACATGGAGCCTGTGAAGAGTGAACTTCCAAACTACATGTCCCAGAAGGCTGCAACACAAGGGAAAAGCTCAGAAGTGACTTGAAATAGAGCATTTTGGGGACATTTTGACACACCACAAGAAAACATTTTGATTTCAGGAATGGTGAAATATTTTGTTTTGCTTGAAAATGTCAGGCAAAATGCTGTGACTTTGCCAGAAAAAGAAAAAAGTTTTTTGGTTTTTTTTTTTTTTTCCCAAAATTTCCACCCAGAGAAAAAACCTTGACATTTCAGCTCTTTGTTCCAATGTGGGATGAAAACAAACATTGAAATGTCAGGATTAGCTGCGGGATGAATTTTGCCAAATTTTTGGTGTAATGCCTTGGCCCCAGAATTTACATCTTACTTTGAAGTATGGGTGTATGCTCAGAGGGTGGAAGGGATTTTGTAAAAGAGTATCATATGTTCATAGGAACCTAGACACCTATGTGTTCCAGTTCCTGTGATGTTTTAGACCATTTAAAGATTGCATTTAACAGGTAGTGGATGCAAATAAACTGGAAGATAGCACAAATCAACATAGAAATTCTTGTCTCTTTACTTAGTTTTCACTCCTTCTGTAAGTGGGGAAACTGCCTTAGGTCTGTATTTGATTTTAGCCTGAGTAATGAAAATCAGGAACAGTGGGAAGCTCTTGTCTTGAAGTCATTGGGAGTGATGCCTAAGAGAGGAAGGAGGAAGAAAAAAAAACAAGTCAACCTTGGACAGCTTGGCCCAATGCAAGCTTTGGAGATATCTCAGCAAGTATGGCAAATATGGTCACATGCCCTATTTGGCTGTAAGTAATTAAGGGGCATAAACCTGGATTACTGTCACAATTCACTCTGTACAAATATCCTTAGAGGGATTTGGTTCTGCCAGCATTGAACAATACATCAGTGGGAATCAGCTACAACAGGATTATGTGTGGATATTTCTTTATGGGGAACAGGCACATTGACAGGATTTATGCTTTTACTGCCTTCATGGATTTCTGACAACACCACCCTTTACATGGCCAAACACAAACTGCAAACTAAAAAGATAAAGAGATACACAAGAACTAGAAAAGGCTTTCTGTTATCTCTGGACAATCCAGTCATTCCAGCAGCAGAACATCAATAGCTGTTTTGGAATGCCACACATGAACACCTAGAGGAGGTAGCTTGAAAAGCCAGACTGTGTTTAGGTGCAGAAAAGCATAAGGTTTATGTACAAAAGAGCATCTTTTTCAGTCAGCCCAGAACCCTACCTACAAGAGGCCTAAGGTAAGTATTAGTTCAGGACTCCAGGAAATGTATCACGTACAGAGAAATGCTTCCCTGTTTCCTCTGGACATCCAGTCATTGGCAGTGGGAAGCTCTGATCAGATTATCAAACCTGGAAGCCACCAGTGGACCTGTCCTTCAGGAGTTATCCTCATGCTTTGGGCCACAGGGGCTGCTGGACTTTGCACATTTCCTGGCAGCCACTGTCCATCCCACCCCACACAAAGGTGGGACACTGCATAGAGTCATCTCTACAATCTGGAACTGGCCAAGACACACTCACTTGAACCTCCCTAAATTTAGAAATCCCTTTGTACCATCATATAAATAAAATTGCTTTACTTTTCCATTTTACAGAATTCTTTGAATCAGCAGGTTCATGGCCCAGAACCTTGGAGATATATTGAATTTTTCTTGACCAAGAAGGGGTAACTCTCACCTCCTATTCTAAATTTACAATTTTACTGGATTATCAGATCTGATAATCCTGAAAAGACCTGAACAACCTAATCTAGGAGTTTCTAATAAGTAATCAAAAATGGTCAGATGGGTACAGACATTGCAGGCAGTCCAGAAAGATGGAACGAGGTGTTTTCAAAATCCCAGGAGGATTTTTTTTTTACAAATTCTCAAACAGTGAACTTCCAGAGGAGATCACTTTGAGTGCAAAGGGAACATGCAGTTATTTGAGTAATTTGTGAAGGGTATATTTCACAGTGCAATGAAGATTATAGACAAGGTATGAGTGCTAAAAATAGTGTCAAGGCTGCTAGAATGACACCCTTTTTATTTATTTCACAATCTCTGAGATATGGGATGAACGGGACTAAATGCAGCACCTTTGCACTAAGAAAAACTTGTTTTTCCACAAAAGGATTTTTGTATTCATGTAATGCACAAAATTTTGCAACGAGACACTGGTTTCCTCCAGGAATAGGTGATTTATCTCAGCTGGGCATGGAAAAAGGCCAACATTCCCTCACCTCTGCTGTGCTGTGCTTTGTCACCAAACGGTACCAGCAACTTAGACCAAAAGGTTGTTCTGGCTTCAGATGTCTTGTGAAGAAAGAAAACGAGGAGAGTTTTCTAGCTAAAAGATCATGAGCCCACTTGCACTCAAGAAAAAAGATGAAGGTGAGTAGGACTTTCAGAAACAGAGGAACCTGTCTTTTCCTCCTCCTTGAGTTCATCAGGAAGCTGACATTTTAAAGATGGTCCATTAATTACATCAATTAAACAGTTTGTGGTCTGGACCACTATGTTATAAAAGCTATCATGTTTCTCAGGAATGGCCTGACAAGCAATCTCTCTGTCAAAAGGCATTCTGCAAGTTTTTATTTCTTTGCATGAATGCCACTCTGAGTCTGGGGCAAAATCATCACCTATTGAGGCCTCTCAGCCCCAGAGAGAAACTGGTGACAATGTTTGTTCTGCTCTGAGTCCCAGCCATGCCCTGAGCCCTGGGCTGCCTCACAGATGCCTCCAGCCTGCAGACCGCCTCCGCAGGCAGGCCGAGTCCTGTTCTATCCAGCTGGCAGAGTCAAATCTCCCTGGAAGGATGCTCCCCAGCTATGCAAGGGGCCCTGGCCAAAGCCTTAGCATGTGGGCAGGAGGCAAGCACAGTCTTGAGGCCACTGGTGGCAGATAGTAAAGGCACATCCAGAAAATCTAGTAAAAAACTTAATGGATGACAGCTCTGAAGACATTGACCCAAGGTAGGAGAGCATCCCAGTGTGGAAGCCCAAAATAACATATGCTACCCAGCCTGAACAGCCCCTTCCCAGTAGCCTAAGAAATATGGCTGAGCCACTACCTTGCATAACAAGAAAATCTGTCATATATCCAAAATGTCAGTCCGTTGCCTGGTAAAAAAATGTTACATTCCTCTTTCCCTTCTGGAACACAAATGACTTCCAAGGATGTAAAATTGTTTTTAATTATTATCATATCTTATTACTAAGGCAACAATTAGAAGTCTGGATTAGACTTTATCCTTCTTTTTTTCCTAAGTGCTGTTGAATTTGACTCTGAAGGAGTTTGTTCCTCTGGACATCCTCTAACACTTGTTGCTTCAGCTTGGCACAATGATGCCTAACACCCATCATGATATTTTGCATCTCCCAACCAGCCTTGTGCAGCTCAGTGCCAGACTGCACTGCAAGGTGTAATCATTATCAGAGCAAATCTGTTGCTGTGATGGCTGAGAATCCATGGCAATGAGAGAGATGGATTCCAAACTGATGCTGATGAAGAGCAGACAACCAGTTTTTCACTAAAAAAAGTAAACACTGCACAATTCAACGTCAGCAGAACTAACCAGCCTGAGGGGAGAGAAAACAACAAAAGTTTTTTGGTTAAAAAAAAAATCTATGCAGTTCCCACTGCTTTTTTTTTCCTTCTTTCTTTCTTTTTTTTTTTTTTTTTTAGCTAGAATAACTGAATGTTCCCAGCTTCCTCACAAGGGAAATGATTTTATGTGCTAATGTTAGAGGAGAGGTTTGGAAGATGCCTCTGTGAATGGAGTCATGCAAGGTAGCATGGAAAAAATAAAGGAAAACAGTGGAAGAACAGTGATAATAAAACATATCTTAAAAATAAAAACAGAGAACTAGCAAAAGGTGTTAGGAGCTGAAATGTTTTCAAAGGGGGACTGTTGCCCCTTTTTGCCTTAAGTCAACCACAAGACTGTTTTGATGGAGTGGAGAGGGACAGTGGACAAGGTGCTGTATTCAGACTCAAGTGGGCAGGGTCCTACTCCTGACTTAAATCCTGACACACTGTCTAACCCTGGGCAAGTTCCTCCCCTTTCCTGGGACTCATCTTTCCTCCTGCTGTTTGCCTGTCTTCTCCAGTGTACCTGTGACCTCTGGGGCAGGGAAGGAGACAATGTTCCTCAGCTGAGAACATTCTGGGAGTGTCGTAGTTGAACAGAAGTTCTCTGAGCAGCCAAAAGCCTTGCTGGTGAAAACACTCCTGTCTCCCTGGCCTCATCAATATTTTGCCAGGAAGCACCTGAGCCCTTGGCAGCTCTGATGCTTCAGGCATCCTCAGTGGCACCAGGAAATGGCTCTGAAGTGGGGGATTTTCCTGAACGGCAGGGATTCCCCACATTTTCCCGATCCAAGATCCAAGACAGAAGCCCTGGAATTCCCAGAATTCAGAACTGTTGGCTGATTTTTTTTTTCCCTTCTTTTTTCTTTGTGGGTTGTTTTTGTTTGTTTGTTTGTTTGTTTTTGGGTTTTGTTTTTTTGTTTTTTTTTTTTTTTTTTACTTCAGAAAGCAGTTGGACAAAAGTCTTTTCATCCCTCCTCTCCTATCATCTAAAAAAAAAAAAAGAAAATCAAACAGTGGGCTCCTCTACATGCGAAACTATGTCTGCTCTTTCCTTACAACATTAGAAAAGAAACCCACTTTTTTATACATTGGAATTGATCAGGAAGTCATTCTTGCTGAGAGCTATGGGACAGAATCCTTATGTCCCTCCTTAAGCTTCCAGATATGAGCAAAGGGACACGAGTCTGGGCCAGGCCACAAGGCCAGTTGTGTTTGCATCCATAGCCAGCAGATTTCAAGGAACATTAAGGACACTGGAAACATGTTTTAAACCTTCCTCAGAGCACCTTTCCTGACTCAAGTCCTCTGTGGATCTTGCTGAGTCAGAGGTGGTGTTTCAGAAAAAGTATTTTCTTCCTAAAATCTTTCTAGTAAAGGTTTGAACCCAGGTAAGCAACCTGTGGCAGTCATTCTGGCTTAGCTAAGCATGGTGAAGAAATACCTATTTTCATTAGTGCTGAACAACCTGGCTTCCCTGGCACTGACTTTGAAGGCTGAGTGTAGGATTCTAGACTCAATTTTTTGTTTATAGAGATAGCTATGTACCCTCAGGGAGCAATTAATCTCATCTTGGGCTACCTGTTTCAGACACAGGTGAAAGGCTGAAGACACTAATTTCTGTCCCCACCTTTCACCTCCTCTCTCCTCCATGTAAAGGCACTCTAGGGTGTCTAGCTCAGCTTTAGAACACTAAATTTTAGATATTCAGGCTGAGGTGAATTTCCCTACAAGTACCAAGTATCTGTGACAGCTTTACCAGACATCACAGGATTACAGGTAGCAACACAGACCAAGAAAGTACCAGGTTTTTACAACTGTGCTGTTACTCCCCTGGCTGATGGAGGAGATATCTGTGGAAGACAAGTGGTTTAGTCAACAATCTCAAGATGCAGCCCAGGAAACCCCTGAACTACCAACTGTGGTATCTGAGAGGAGATCCCAAGGAACTGACCACTCAGATAGACTCTCTCACTCTCTTTTCCTTCCACTCTCTGAGACAGAATGCAGGATCACGGATTGAAGGTCTGACTCTGTGATAGTTATCTTTTTATTTCTTCTTGTAATAGCTGACCTAGAAGCTAATGGGATATAAATATGTATTAATGATGATAGGCATGGCAAAGAAGATATGTTCCCCCATGTGGGAAATGTCCCATTGGAGTCCTTACCACTATCAGACACTGGAGACAGAGAATTGCATAGAAGCAAGTGTCTCAATCCCCACTTCAGCATTTAAATTACTTCATCATCCCATTTGCACCACAGAGAGGGAAACAGAGACTTTTTTGGCTTCTCTGCTCTTAGCCACCATAGGTCCTACATCTCCCAGGTCAATAAAGGTTGCACCATGCTACAAGTACAGCACATGGGAGTCTTCACAGTGCAGGCATGTCCAGCAGTAGTTGATAAATGGATTTGGATCTTAATAACTTAATAACATTTTAAGTAACCAGCTCTTGGTTCAAAGAGGTTCAGCCATACATTCAACATAATACACTGCTTTTCTCCCTCTCTCCTGCTTTACTATAGCTAAATGCTATATTCCCTTAGGAGTCCAGTTTTTGCAAGGCAGCTGGTCACTGACACAGGAGAAAAGCTCTGAATATTTAATAAATTAAAAAGACCTAATGAAATAGAAATATTCATGACAAGGAAAATCTATTTTCTGTGTTAAAATTCTGCCAAATAATGAGATTTTTACAGCACTCTAGAGATGGGGTTTGGAACTTTCACAGTCAGCAACAAGAGGATTATGTACCAAGGTCCAAATTCAACTAGAGGCTTTCTCTCAGAATGATCTCCTTTCCTTTCTCCTCAGCAGCTGCTTATACTACCACTGCACTGCTTCAGAAAGACTCAGTCCTTGAAATGGCCCTCAAATTCACCCTTTTGGACCCTGCCCCCTCTCCATTGCTAACCAAGCCTTCACTTCATAAGTACACTGCATTTAATTTGATTTCCATCCCTTGGGATTTACATCTTTGTTGTAAGTCTGTTAATGTCAGAGACATTATGGCAAGAACTCATCTGGGATCTCACGTACAGCTGTTGTGTTCCAGGCTGGAGGAATTCACATTCCTTCACCACACCCAAATCTGCCTTGGGTTATCAATACTCTGATAAGCAACTCAATTGCCTTTAGACTGGTTAAGGAATTTATCTACTCATATTTTCTTCCTTCATTTTCCCTGGGCTCTCTCCCCTTTGATTTTTCACTTTTCAGGCCATGGCATTGCTGCTGATTCCTAGATCTCTGGATTCCTACCTCCTCCTTCTGTTGTTGCTAACACACAACTCTGTCTGGAGCCAGATTTAATTAGACCACAAGAAAAATGAACCACAATGAAGTTATATCAAGGGTGTGATTTCAAGACACAAGAGCCAGGAAACACAGAAGACTAAAAAATTTACAGCAAACTTTGTCCTAATCCTGTAGTGTCCCACGTCTATCACAGCTATTATGTTCAAACACAGTTTACACAACAAGCAGTTGATGAGGAAAAGCCTTGGAAGGAGAAGGAAAGGCCTGGGGAGGATGGATCTGCTGGAACACTTTGGCCCTATAGCTTTATTGTCTGTGGTTTTGATGCTGTGCCAAGCTTTATGACACTTACATCAAGGTTGCTCTCTGCAGTGATGCACCATTGAAGCTAAATCACCTACCCATCATGGAATTTACAATGATTTCACTGTGCTTTGGTTGAGAACATGTTATCATTGCCTTCCCTTTTTTACTACCCCAAATGCCTTTCCAGCTCATGGCACACAGTGCTCCAGGAACTTCTTTGCTGCCACGATTGTGTGTCATTGTGTAAATTCAGCAATGAGTACAATAGAGACCTGGTCTATCCCAAGGCCTCCAGGCACTGATGTAATAGGAATAATAAAGCATAATCATAAGGAAGAAAATGGCATGTAGCTCTGCCGTGTGGAGTATGGAAATGGATATGGGTGACTGATGCTGACATAATTCACTCCTACCAAATGGAGGCAAATGGCCCAGAAAAAGGCTCCTCCTGAACAGCACCAGCAGAGTTATACCAGTTTCAATAAAACCCTGCTTTGGTGGAGGAAACCATCCTAGTTAATCTGACACGGTGGGGTTTGAGGCTGTGCCTTCTTAGGTTTGGGGGTTAGTTTTTCCCTTCCATTGATTACTTGTAAAAAATATTTTATTTTACCCAAAAGAAAACAAATAGAGGAAAGAACATTGTCTGATAACTTGCATGCTGGGTAACACATTAACAGGGATCTGTTCCCAGATCTATTCCTCCCCTCTTCATCCCTCTTCTTCCTCCTTCATGAATTAAAATAGGGTAGAATAGTTGACAAGCTCTGCACCTCTGTCAGGAATTCTAAGTGCTCAGTTAGAAATTGTACTATGCAAAATGCAGAGCACTAGTTAACTTTCTATTGATTTATAATGAAGCTTTTCACTTTGGTTCTCAGATTGAATTGGATCTCTGTGCCCGTGAATGACTCCACTGAGATTGGAACATGTAGTAATTGATCATGTCTCATTTCACCTAGGACAGAGGGTTTCTCCCACTTGAGAAAGTGCTGTTAACCCAAACCTCATGCCCATAGTTTCCCAGGACAAGCAGTTCTGTAGCTAAAAGGACATTTTGGTTGTAGGTTTAGTATTGTGATTTGGTAAGATAAAAACTGGAGATAGGGAACTTCTCTCTAGAATGAACTTTTTAGTCGACTTTCCTGGTTAATTACATCCCAGGTGATTTAAATGGCAGGCTGATTAGAGCTAGTGGGGAACGGAGGTGAGGCTTGGCAACGGGGAATCTATAAAAGCAGGCAAAGTTAGCAAGCAAGACTTCCTTGCAGTAGGGCTCATCTGGCAGCTGGCTGGAGTTTGCAGGAGATGAGAGAAGCTTTGTTAGTGGTGTATACCACCTACTTTTAGATACAGCTCAGTGGGGAACTTTCTTTGCTGGATATGGGAGGAGTTTGGCTTCAGCTAGTCCTCTCCTCACAGATGGAGTCAGGCTCTTCAAAGAACAAATTTAGTCTCCATATTATCTGCCCTTCAGCGTTTCTGAATGACTCACTGGTGTACTTAGTTGAATAGAGAACAGTTATCAAGTCAACCACAGGATTTTGCAAACCACATTAGCATCGTTGTAGGTAGCTCAGCTGAACACACCTACTCCTTCTGCAGGTATAAGGGAGGATAATGCTAAAATCAAATAAGTGAACTCCCATGGCTCTACTTGCTGTCCTGCGCAGTGAATCAAGGAAAAAACCATTGAATCACATAATGGTTTGGGTTGGAAGGGACCTTAAAG
Organism: Chaetops frenatus; assembly: GCA_013400775.1. NCBI lineage: Eukaryota > Metazoa > Chordata > Aves > Passeriformes > Picathartidae > Chaetops > Chaetops frenatus. Next base: position 561,593 of record VZTR01020593.1, on the reverse strand, counting down.
ATCATCTAGTTCCAACCCCCCTGCCACTGAAGCTGAGCAATATGCTACGAATATGCCTCCTCTCATGTTTTGAAAGACAGAGACTGGAAAAAGATGGCAATATGATCTGATCTGGAAGATCTGTTTGTGAGGAGAAACTGAAAAAAAACCTGGGAAATTGAATGTGCTGCTTGTTCCTTGACTCTGTTGACAGATGTACACACACAAGCAGCTTTTACAGCAATCAGGAGTAAGTGATGAGTTTTCTGCCATTAGATATTTTTTGCCAAGCACAACAAGCTTTTGAGAAAGCATAAATCTTTCAGCAAGTAACAGAAACATTTACAGTTAGGAATATGCATTGGGGAAAAATGAGATATTATGGAAGAGATGACCTTTGAGATAAATCACACTGAGAATCAAGGAATCAAGTTGCTTTTTTTGCTTCTTTCCCTGACCTTCTGGAGGGCTCTGCATAAGACTTTTTCCTTCTGAACCTGTTTCCCATTTGGTTCTAACTTACAGTGGAAGGACCTTCTCTGTGTGTCCAGCACTCACAAGTGACCTTTTGATTTTCACTAATTTAGTCCCTGAAAGCCCCCCAAAATGAAAGACAACCTCTGTATTCTCCCTTTTCCTTGGGACTGGAAATAAATTTCTCTCCAAGATAAGTTGTGGGTGTCTTCCCCTGAAGCATCTATTCTGGCTACTGACCCTAATGTCCCCTTCAGTACTAACAAGACTAAGCCTTTCCTCAGAGAAAGTAAAATGTCTACAGACCTGGGAAAACCACGCAGTTTCAGGAACAGAAGAAATTTGAGGAGGAAGGGTCCCTGAAACACCACCCCTTACACTGCTCCAGGAGAGTACCTGACAAACAGTGTGAGCTGCCTGCTGTGCTCCAGCTGGAAGCTGGCAGAAGAGGAGGCAGGAAGGTCACTGGGAATGTCCACTCCTTGAGCCTCCTGGTGCCCCTACTCATGGACCTCTCTCCCTGTTCACCATGCATCTATCAGGGGAGCCAGTTTGTCAGACCCAAATCTTGGTCTGCTAGCCACCAAGATACCCAGGTTTCTGTGCAACTCTGTGAGATACCAGATTATTACTCACTAGGGTAAGTGCTATCTTTTTCTGTCCTGCTGTCCTAAGCAGTTGTCTTCATGCAGAGAAAATTTGTCGGTGTGGAGGAGAAATTAGAGAAGCAACAGTGTGCAAAAAAAACCCAAGAAGATTTCAAGAGTGGTGATACCAAGGCCTGTGCTCTAAAGACCTGTCAGCAGAGGGGATTAAGGCCACAACTGAGCCTGTGAACTTACTGATCATGCACACTGCACAGCAAAAGGCCCAGGAAAAGAAAGCTCAAACTCAGGCTTGTTGGCCTAATGTGTCCTTGTGCCTCTATCGTGAGTAGTCCCAGCAAAGTGTGCTGCTGCTTCTCTGTGTGGCAGGAGATGGGCAGAGCCCTTAGTACAGCCTGCAAGGGGCACAGAGCTGCCAAGTCAAGCACTGTGACAATGACCCAGCAATGGCAGAACAGGCCTGCATTTGCAGGCTGAATCTCCTGCTGCTTCTGGAAATGGTGCCTCAGCAGAAGCAACTGGGAGGGGTTCCGTAAATGAGGGCTTGGGCTGGTTTCCGTTTCCCATTCTACACATTTTTGGTGGCCTTAAAATACCTTTTGAAAGTGCAGGATATGGGTATGCAGTCAGAATATTTTTCTACTTCTGGAAATGTTGTTCCTGCAATGAGCTGCCCTCATTCTCCACTTTCTTCTCCCCTCTGAGATGGAAATGCACGAGTAAGCGTATGTATTATTTGCAGACTTGCACAGAGGCCAGATCTTCTCATGGTTGAATTACTAGCCAGCTACTCATCCTGCCTCAAAGAAATGCTTTCTCTTGTGAAACTTTCCAAGCTGGTTTAATCCACCTTGGGTGGCAAACTCCATGAGCTCTTCCCATGCTGGCACACACTTTGCATTCACCAGAGCCTAAATTAGCTCTGGGTAATTCCAGCAATGTCTCAGTCTGTGGAAAGGATTCTCCAGCTGAATGCATCATGCTGCATGCTCCCCTCCCTCTACCTGGGTAGTCTTTTAAGTTCAAGGGCTGGGAAGCAAAGGGCCAAGAAGGAAAGAGGGAATGAGCCAGTTATTTGGAAATATTAGCATATCCTCTCTCTCCAAGGCAGGAGACTGAGTGGTTTGAAGAGGAGATGCTTCAACAGCTGTTTCACAGGAGGCCATCACAGCTGGGGATTCTTGGCAGGATTAAAAGGATCTGTGCTCTTTCCTTCTAGACAGGGGTGTCTCTACTTTTCTGTGTTCCCCTCATCTCCAAAGTGTCACCTACACTTACATCCTTGTTCTGGGATGGTTTGCAGCAATATCCTGTTTTCCATCCATAGGGACAGGGATACTCTTGTGACAGGATTCACCAGAGGGTGCTGTTACACATAGCCTTTTACATTTTTTCCTAGCCTGGAATGATAATATAGCCTTTTAAGGGGACACTGAAATGTTGCCAGTTTTAATATGTCAGCTTCTTTTCTGAGTGGGAAGTTGCAAAATGTAACAGGTTTTTCCTCTTCTTCCTCTCTGTTTCTTTGAGGAGTTTAATTTGGGGGGATTTATTTGGTTTTGGGTGTTTTTTTTTCCTCCAACTGTCAACAGGAAATTATTCTTGTTGCAGTTTTCCTTCTGGTAAGGAGTTTACTGACTGCTTCTGTTCTCCTGTGAAAACATAATTAATTGGTTTTACACTCCTAACCTGCCTAGCATGGACTGGGTTTCTCCTGTGGTAGAAGGCATCTACATTTTCCATGGCTCCATAGAAAGAAGGATGCCCCAGTTTCCCTTTGCCACCACCATGAAGAGATCTGAAGTCTTACTTGAGCCCAGAGGACTAGCTTCATTCCTGCCTGGAAGGGAGGGAGTTAGGGACAGGCTGCAAGAGCTGTCCTTTCTGCAATATAGGGACGAGCAGTCCAGAGCAGGACACGTTTATCAGTTCTGCCTTCCCTGAGGAGAAGAGGGTGGCAAGGATCAGGCCAAGAGACTGCTGTTCCTGGGCAATTTGACAGGCACACAACATGTTGCAAACAGCTTTCAGACTTGCAACAGAGACCTGTTTGTTTCCCCTGTTTAATTTGGGAGCCATGCATCCAAGCAAACTTTGTGTGTTTCCATGTATTAGCCTATACTGCAGCCTATTTATTTCCTGCACCCTTGGCAAGAATACCACGGAGGATTTTGGCTTTGCCTGTAATCTCTTGAGTGGATGAGACTAGAAATATAAATGAGAGTTTAACTTGCTGACTCTCTGCACTGCCCACTACACTGGCTGCTCCTCTGGCTCCAGTCTGGAGCTGTCTGTTTGGATGAGGAAAGTTAGGTACAGGGCAGGAAGGGCTGGTTGCCATCTGTGCTCTGCCCCTGCAGACACTGCAGATGAAACTGCTTCCAGTTTGCTCTGCAAACCGGATCCAGAACATGAGCTCGTCCCCGAGAGCCTGCCCAGGTACAGGCTCTGTTATTTTTGACACGTGTCTGGTTTTAATCTTGAAGCAAGGCCTGGATGCAGTCTCCTGGCTCACCAACAGTGTGCTGCGTGTTGCATTGCAATCCAAGCACAAGATACTGGATCCATTTCTTCCTCTCCCTGTGCAAGAAACAACCAGAGAGAACATGAGTTGATGGTGAGGAACTAGCATCTTATTTCTGGGGTGGTCTTTTTATCACCAGATGGCTTTAGTGGGAGCAGTGAACACCCATGCAGTAGAAGGTTTGGTGATCCAGTCTACAGCTTCTGCAGAGAGCAACTTTTTGATCACATAACTTTGGTTGCAATGTGGTCTCCTCTAAGATTTTCAAGACAGAAGTTCTGTGAGTCATTTTGGATTTTCCTGCCCTGACTAAAACTAACAGTTACAAATGAAAATAAAGTCAAATAATATATTTGCATAAAGATAAGAAGCCTTCTCCTAGTGAGCAAGTACAGAGGGACCAGTAAATTCCATTCCATGACCACTTTGCTAATCAGAACAGCTTTTTCTAAATTACTTTAAAGTAATTTAGCTTGAAAAGTCCACAGAAAGCATGTCCTTGAGCCATTGGTAAGAGAAGGTAAGCAATAAACTTAGTTCTAATGGGATATTTATCAGTTTCTATGTGGTTTTATTTATTTCTTAAAAAAATAATGAGTCTAAAGGCAAAACTCCCAATAAGAGTGCCACCAGACAGATACCTTTCTAGCTTATTCCAGCTGGAAAGTGATGCCCTCTTTGAGTATTGACATGTATTCTCTTCTCCACTTCCATTTGCCTCCAAAAATAGTTCAGAGTTAATCCTTTCTGTATTCATGAATTTTAAATAATCTTTCTATTTGTGACAAGGGTTTACAAGAAATGTAAACTTCTCCATCGATTGCACAATGCTTAAGGTCCCTGAAACAGTTGCCAGGATGTTGGCTTGATTTTACTGAATGGAGAACTAGTGCTTCAGCAGTCAGTGCCTGAGGACCTGAATCACCACTGCCAGAGAGAGGTGGGGAAGGAGGAAGTTTGCCTCTTCCGTGTGATTCACCATATGATGCTCTCAGGCACTGAAGTGAAATCCTGACAATAACACATCCGTCCAGGAAATGGGTAAGAAAAGGCCCATTTCACTGCTGTCAGTGAAATTCGTTAAATCCCCATTTGCTTACACTCTGACCTTGTAAATGTGTTTAGGAAGTTGGGGAATGATATTCTTCAAGGGATTACAGCATTTTATTTTAACAATACTGAAGCAAGCACCTTTGTCTATAACCTCTTAAGTAGTTTGAAAGGTTTCTTTCAGTGGTACTTTTTGAATGCTACACAGACAATTGAACTAGCCTCAGAGAGGCAAAATATCTTAATTTGTTCCATTGATACCCACATGGGATAGCGAGAAACACAACTAAAACTTGGATGCTCCAACTCTTTTGGGGGAAGAAAGTGAGGTTTCCAGAAGTTCTCCTTGAGATGTGACAATGAATAAATTTGCTGCCTCCAAGAACTACTTTAATGGGGGACCTAAAGCTGGTACCAGGTCTAATAATTTCTGGTTTAAGAAGTCACAATATTCAGCATGGATTTATCATACACAAACCAGGTTCAACCAACAAAATGGCCCTGTGTGATGAAATGACTGTGTGGACAAAGGGAGAGCAGTGGATGTAATGTTGATTTATTAAGGCTTTGGAGACAGTTTGACACAGCGTTCATGTTATGAAGTTCATGAAATATGAGCTAGTTGGTCAAGCTTTTAGGATAAAAAAATGGAGTGCTGAATTCAAAGAATAACATTCAGTGACTTGGTGTCCACCAATTTTGGCTGGTAACTAAAGGAGTATCCCTGGAATCTGTACTGTGGTCAATATTTTCATCTGCATGATGATACAGAATGCATCCCCATCATATTTGCAGAAGATGCTGAATTAGTGGGAATGGTTGATGTTTCATATCAGAGAAGTTTTGGGTGAACTGACAGAAACTTTACAAGACTAAGGAAGGAGAAGTGCCCCTAAAGCAGAGTAACCCCACACATTGATACTGTCTGGACAGCAACTGGCCGAGCAGCAGCCTTCCCCAAAAGGACTTTGGGGGTTAGGATGTGTGCTAGGTTGAAATGTGCCAGCAGTGCACTGTCACTGCAAATAAGGCAAATTGCCAGCTGAGCTGCATTAGAAGGAAGGTGGCCAGAAGCTTGAAGGAAGCTGGGGATATCTATGCATTGCTACAAGGCCATAGCAGGGCTACAGTAGTTTACTCTTCATCATTCTCTGCTTCAGCCCACCTTATATGTTCAGTCATCTATCACCTGACACCAATATCACTTTTTTGATCTAGGGACTTAAGCCAGAAAGATCAAAGCTCCCTTGGGTACCACTCTGTAGGTTCCAGTTACATCTATGGTTGAAGTGGAGACATTTTTACACCTTGATTTGCTTCTGGGAGTTCCCTCCTCTTCCTCTCTCACTCCTCCCCCGCACCTCCAAGCTTGCAGTCAGCCTCAGTAGAATATCAAAAAACATCAGAAATGTGAGACAGCTGTCCAGATGCTCAGAGAAATGACCTGAGAAGAAAGAGTCAGGTGATGCATCCCAGGAAACGGATCCTGTCCTAAGAGGAAAATGCATTCATCATTCAGATAACTTCTGCCACAGAGAAGCCATCTGGATAAACAAGGACAGAGTTACACAACCATTGTGCAGATCCTCATTCCTTCCTGGCCAGTTGTAAAAAGGCAGATGTGTAACACAGGGTTTTGTCTGCAGGCAGAGAGAGAAGGAGATCATGAGGGAAGGCAGGGATTTCTAAGGCCAGCAGCAAAAAGAGAGTGTTTTGCTTCCTTCATCAGATCCTTTGAATCCTTCACAAGACTTGTAACTGGAGGTTGGTCAGTGGAGGACTCAGACCAACACACTTATGTTACCAGGAGACATAAAATAAAGAGGAAAGGGGAATGAGACTCCCACTTTCTCCAGCTTCTTCGCCGCTAAACAAACCAGCATGAGGTATCGCTGCAGGATCCACCTCCTAACTACAGCTCAAGCCTGCTGCTGCTGCTCACCTGAGAGCTGCTTTTCACCTGCTGGGATTATTGGCTGACCACCTTGCATTACCTCTCCTCACACAGCAGCCCTGTGTCCCCACATCTCTCCTGGCTACCCCTTACCCTGCACAGCAGCCCTGCAGCAGGAGTTCCTTCATGTCCTGTCTCTCCCATGGGGAAGGAAGTAGTCTGAGGTGTTTGTTGGCTCAAGGAAGCAAAGGAAGAATTTGATGGAAGAGTGAGAAACTGAAGTTTAGTAGAAATAATTGGAGCATTGTGATGATTTTCCACAAACCCAGCATGGAGGAGGAATAAATTCTCACTTAAGATTCACAGGCTGACTAGAGTCTACATTCTTTGCAGTGTTCCCATTTATAACCCCAAGTAATAGGAGAAACATTAACCAAAGAAAGCCAAATGTCACCTGTCTCCTGTGGAGCAGCAGACCTCTGAGGAAAAGTCATGTTCAGTGCTGATTTCTCAGTTTGGAAAGGGTCAACCCTGACATCTGACTGACAGCCTCAAAAAGTGCATGTATCCTATATACCCTGAAAGCCAAGTAAGGCCCAAATACTGTATGAATATCACACCCCACTGGTCAAGAGGGAAGGCTGTAGGACAGGCTGAGAAGTCATAGCAAGCCATATGAATTCACAGATTGGCCCTCATAAATAGTGGAATATTGTCTAGGAGAAAGGCTGTTATGAGAACAGGCTTGGAAGCTGGCTAGAATATGGCAAATCTATTGAGCAGCTGAGATAACAAGAACACACGCAGGAGAGTTAAGGGCAGAAGGAAATGGGTGTACAGTGTGTGTCATAAATTACAAAAAGAGAGTAAGCAGGGTGTGCATGGGAGACTGAATGCCATGAGCAAAGGTCAAAAGCAGACACTAAAATTAAGAGGTACATGTGTGATGCAGCAGAAGCTGTAACTTAACCAACTTATGGGAAAATCCACAAAGAGATGGGAAAGGAAATATTTTTTTATTTACTTTTTCCCCCCCCTTGCCAAATACTGCGGGTCATTAGCTGGGACAAGCTCTGTGGATAGCAGAAAGGACTCTCCAGAGACTGAGTTCTTACATCCCTGCTCTGAGACTGCCAGCTAAAGCTGAGGCATCTACAGAAATCAGCATTCCCTGCAGGACAGGCCTGGGATGCCTGACTACAGTGCCTGCTTCTGTGAGAGTAGGTGGTTATAAAAATGAAGGCAGCAGGGGGCAATTGAGATGAGATACTGGGGCTGACCTAAGGGATCCACATATTCCCTTCCAGCATGAAGGGAGATGCTCTAGGTTATCCCACACTCTTCATTTCCTCCCACTTTCCTCTGGAGAGCTGAGCAGCTCAGCTCTTTTTCATTTCATTTTCTCTTTCTTCTGGAAAGAGATTTAAAGTCCTGCTCTTGGCTCCTCTATGTTCACACTGCAAAAGCTGGGGGTCTTGACCCAGGGATGTCATTCCTGTGTCAGCACCATCCCTGCAGGTTCCTCATGCTCTGCCAGCTGGAGGAGCTGTGCTGTATTTAGAGCAGTATCTTACACCACAGAAGATGTAGGCTACTGTCTTTGTTTTTACTATTCAAATCCTCTGTGTCCTGTGACATGGTTCCTCATCACTAAACAGTGAAAAATATCACTTCCTTGTTCTGGAGAAGATGTACAGTACGTATTATGGATGCTCCAATTGAACTGTGGAAACCATGGAGTTCTTCAGCTGTGAAATATTGCCACATTCACACACAAAATATATTCCTACAGTGTCACTTGCACAAGGGATGTGAGAATCAGCCTTTCTATAGCTGGGTAAACCTCAGGATTCTGGTATTCTCTAAAGGTCTGGCATTTAAAAGTGTATATCCATATTTTAAAAAGAAAAGCCAGAGTTATGTTCCCAGCCTTTCTGGCAGAAGAAAGAACATTGTGAACAGTGATTGTATATGAACACCCCTCAAACTGGAAAGCAAATAAAAAGGAGCTCCAAATATTTTATTTTTTTTTTACCCCTTAAAGATTTTTTCCTGCAATTTACTGTTTTGGTGGCTTTTATGCTCTATGGGTTTTGTGCTTTTCCAAAGTTTTTCCCTGAAGCCTGATCTCTGTTTCAGAACTGCAAACAACGGGGAAAAACCAGCATGTTTTCAGTAGGCATTGTGATGAATGTAGCTGCTGGATGAATCTAACCCACTCCCCTCCTCACTGCCACCCTGCTCGATGTATTTAAAATCTCCAAAGATCTTCCTTTAAGATACCAGGGCTTCCCATTGTTCTGGCTTTTATTGGATTTCAGGTGCCATTCAGTCAGCCCCCTCAGCTGCTTAAATTCTTGAAATGCTAGGATCATATTTCACCTGATCTGGCACTGAACCATGTTCGCTATCTCACCCCTAAATTAATTAAACCATAAATTTTCAGAATAAACATGCAGCATCCACTATCACTGAAACAGTCTGGGCTTTGTTGAGCAAACTGCTGCAAGAACAAAGCTGTCTCTTTCTCTTTCTTCCCACCCTGCACTTCTCTTCTCTTGATGTGTATCAGCAAATACAGTAAATACAGCACTCTCCCTCCCTCTTACAGAGAGATAATTCTTGTTCTGGTATTGTCACCATTTCAGACTGCAGCAGCTCACAGAGTGAGATCGTACAGGAGAGCAATAACTCTAGTAAGAAGAGGAGCTGTTCTCCAAAATGAAGCCACATATTTTCCTTTTCTTTAAGGCAGCCCTTGAAAATACTACTTTGATCTGCCCCTTACCTCAGTTTCCCATTGTATAGTGAATTTTTTGGTCTGACACTGGTGCTGGGCAGTTAAAATTCATTAATGAAGCAGAGATTATTAACTAATTCTCCCAAGGGGATTATTTAAGCATGCACAAAATTGTTAGTGATAATCTTGTAGATGTCTTAGAACAAATAGTCTCTACCTCTGAATCTTCCCTATCCTATAAATGTGAAGGTTAACTATTATAAGAATTTTTGAATCTAACAATTGCCATTACAAAGCACATACTATTCAAAACTAAAAATCAGAAAATAGCTAAAACAGGGATTTCCATTTTCTGTTCTGAACTTTTAACTAGTTTGGAGCCTTCAGAATCTCTCTCAGATCTGAAGAAAGCCTTATGCCTGAAACCTGTTTCATTTCATTTTCTGGATAGCCTGGTCATTTCAGATAGGGGTTAGGACCAAGGACTCTGCCACTTCACCAACATGACTCAGGCAAGACCTTTACCCTTATCCTCAGATCTTCTAATCCTGTCAGAGCCCATGAAGAATACAGGATGGCTGCTTGGGTGGGAGACCTAGGGAGCATTGCCTGGTTGCTATAGGCAATGTAACCAAAGGTGGCATTTTTATTCCTTGAATCAACTGTCAGCCGACACCCTTGCCTGGTATTCAAGGCTGTTGTGGGTTGATAGATATAAATCTCAGCTCCTGACCAGCTCTGGTCTTTGGAAATTCTCTGGTAATTTCATTGCAGCTCTGGTGTAAATGCTGGTGTCCTGGCTCTATTCCAGCTCTGCTGATTTACACTCTTCTGACTCAAACTCTCGGTCCTGTTCCAATAGGATGCTGTGCTCTTCTTCAATTCTCCAGCTTCTGTCTAAAGCAGATAAACATTGTTTCTCCCTAGCCAAAATAAAGTGAGTCTTATACTCCTTCTAAGGTGCTTTTGGTGAATGGTGCCACAGGAAGGTGAATGTGGTGTTTGTTCCGGCTGGGTCTTCACTTCTTTCATGCCAGGCAAAATCTGAACCCCTGTGCTACAGAATCTTGACTGTGGACTGAGATCCCCAGGGTATGGAGCCTCAGGTGAACACGTGCTGCTGCCAGGATGCTCCAATCAGCCAAAGCAGAGCCAGGTGTCAAGATCAAAGTGGTGTCTGTGATACTGTTACCATCTGCAGGCTTGGTTCTGCTCAGTCCTGAGCTTTGCATGCAGAGTCTCCCAGCTCTGGCAGCAAATGAGGAATGTAATGTCTCTGTGAAAAACACAGGATAAACCTCTTCTCTAAAGAAGCTTTCTTTCTGTTTCTGTTCTCAAGCTGGGACCTAAAAAATAAGACCAGAGGGAAGGGAGTACAGAAGTTTTTACATATTATTCCTTGAAACTTTGGAATTAGTAATTAATGCAAAGTCTGGGTTTTGCTTGAAGGATCCTAGAGTCTGTTGTCTACTGCCTTTTTTTCACCTGTTGCCATGGACAGACTGGTGAATAACTGAGCACTGTGAAACAAGAGAGCAGACTCTTGGTTCCTAAAGCATTAATCAGCCCTAGTTCAGACAAGAACATTTCCCTTCACTTCAGTTTTCCCTCCCTGCAACATCTCCTGCCAGGATGTCCCGCTGCCTGCTGGAATTAATGTGGCTTAAATATCCCTCAGGATTCTCCTTGAGGTCAGGAACTCAGCCTCTGGATCCTCTTCAGTTCTTTTTTCTAGCCCCTGAAATTGGATGTTGCCAAGTGAATTTTGCTTGCCCATCCCATTCTTCATATTTTCCAAAGTCACCTCTCACTGGCAAGGAAAGACTTGGAGAGGAGAGACAGAGGGGAGAGTCCAGGCCTGGATTGCCTCTCCCTCTGTAATTTCAGTCTCCTCTGCTCATCCCTGGGATCATTTACTCAGTGCACTATGCTGTGCTACATCCCAAGCTGTTGGCACTTCCCAGGCCAGTGTGCTGAGCTGTCCTCAAGTTTTTCTCACCCTTCGTAAACAATGACTTTTTATTTGTATTTTTCAAGATTTTTTATTTTTCAGGGAGGAACACAAAACCAAGAAACTCTTCTTCTGTATTTTTTTTCCTTTTTAAATTTTTTTCTCAACTGAACCTACTTTGCCCTTGCTGCTTTCTGCCCTATTCTCATCACATACTCAGAACTAACACCCAAGGAGGCACATCCCAGAACAAATTGTATTGCATTTCCCTGATTTCCACTGACAATCAATTTGTCTATATATCTCACAAAATTTCTCAGGAAAATGGCCCTCAAGAGAACAACTTTTGACTTACATTTTTCCTCACTGAAACCCACTCCAGCCCTTCCAGATCTATCTGGCTATCATGGAGTTTTTTTCCATCCTCATTCATGAGGGTTTTTATTGCTTCCTTCCTTTCCTCATCATATTGTGCCCTGTTAGTTTTAAAGGCAGATCATCCTCACATTGTTTGTCAGAAAAAAACTTGGCTTCTACTTGAAATTTTCCATATTTGTGTTGTTAATCAGGTTGTTTCTGGTCTGACTGAAGTCTTCTTTTGGGTCTTCCAATTCATATTTGCTTTGCCTTGTGCATTGTTTTACCAGGCTGAAAATATGAGACATCCAGGACACCTGGTCCTTCTGTATCCACTCTACCACCCACTGGGACCCTTTCCACATAAAGGCCTGAACCTTCTCCGATGGTGTCCAGTAAAAAAGTCTCAGGTTTCAGTGAAAACCTATATAAGAAAAAGTCCAGCATTAGATGAACCCTCCAGGCTAATTAGCCTCCTGTTGAGGTGCATACAGGACAACTGGATGGGGTGGGTAATGAGTGTATCCTGCAAGAGGCTGTGGCTTGGACCAGTTCTCTTCATGGGACTGTCTTGTGTGCCTGAACACTCCATTTTTGAGGCTTCTGTCCAGCTACTGGCCAGGCTTTCCCCTAGGAAATGCTGCTCTTTCTTCTCTCATTCACAGAGCACTCCGTAATCATTCATCACCCCTTTCCCAGACTTATACCACAGAGCTGTGTACCATTGACCAGATGTGGTCTTAATATGACTCTTCTACCCTCAAACTGTTGAAATACTTAGGCTGGCACTGAGTAATTCGACAGGTTGTTTCTAATATTGTAGGATGAACAGCTGGTCTTAAGACAGCCAGTTTCTTTGTGCAAGAAATTAAAGTGTTACTACATTTTGCATTTCCCTAGAGACACAGGGGAAATTAGATAGAGTTTCTCTGCTGATTCATCAGCAGATGAATACAGTTTTGGGTGTTATGTTTATTTTCCCAAAGTGTTTTTTTTCTTTCCCAGACTCTCCCAGGTCCCAAGGTCGGAGCTGATGTCTGCACTCCGAGTGCATCCTGTTTGTCATAGAATCATTTAATTGCCATTTAGGAGAACTTATGTAACTGACCTTTAACATGACAGAGTCTCCCTGTTGCACTTAATTCCTTATGCTGACATCTGAAAAGAAAGGAAAAAAACTTCTTTTGGCTAATGTGAAAGTCTTTGCAAAGGGAAGATGAAAGAGGCAGGTGGGGTGAAAGACCTGATGGAGTTCAGAGTGGTTGGTAGTTACACAAAGACTTGGTTTGGATGTTACTTGTTTCTAGAGAAAACTAGTATAGTACTAATTGTTTTGCAGTAAGGGGGAGGAATTTATATAAAATGGGGGAAATGAATGAAGTTATGAGCATATGTGTTTTATCTCTAGATCACTGCAGAACAGTTCCATAAATCCCTTTCTGCAGTCTCAGAACTCAGACTGCTTTCTGTCTGTATTCCTTTCAACCCAATTTTTATGAATAATGACCTGGCAATGTCTGACTGACAGTCTGGCAGGCGATTGGATACGATGCCAACCCGAGCCCAGAGTTATAGGACATTGCAATGCCTTCCTGCCTGGTCAGCCACAGTTTTCAAAAGTAAAGCAGATCTGAAAAGGAATAACAAATACAACATATCACTCTCCAAATAAACAATTGATTAGATGACATGAGGAAAGTTCTAAATACCTGACACTCATGCTCTTCCTTATGAATTGTCTCTGAAATTCATCTCATTTTGCCATGAGGCAAATAGCAATATACAAAATCTTATATGGAGTCAAATCTTAGCTCAAAATTTTCAGCAGTGATCTGATAGTATTTTATTTTACTGCATATTTTCTGTGTCACAGGCAAGGAGCTGCTGAAGTCCCTGTGCTGAGGACTTTATGTCTTCGTGTCTATCCTCTGAAGTTTGGATATACCAATTGCAAATAGGAGCCAGAGCTAATGGGTGGGGTAAAGAGCAAATAGGGGTAAATGGAGTTCAGCTATTCTTCATAAGTGTACAAGGCAGGCAGATAACTCACGAGGCAGAGAAAAAAACAAACCAACAAACAAACCAGAAAAAAACCCCCAGCTTTCCTTCCTTCCGTACATCTACTGAATGTTATGAAGCACAACACACTGATACCGGTGTCCCTTGCCATGACCTGGATCCCCTGTAAGTACTTAGGCTACTTTTCCCTAAAAACTGGCCTCTCCTCAGACATTTCTGTTTTGCAACACAGAGGCCTTACCTCTGCATAGGTAAGTGCATCTAGAGTTTGGGGGGAAAGAAGCACGCCTCTTATTAATTAAAAGGACCAACAGACTTTCTGCTGAGAGTGCTGAAGACAGGAATTTATGCAGTGATATTAAGTTCATTTGTGATGTGGCTTCTTACCCCCTGACAGCAGGAGCTATGATCCATTCATTACCGGTCCCAAACAAACAACGTGTATTTTTAGCTTCTTCTTTCAGGGAAGATAAAAAATAGTTTGAGCTAGCATGACATGACTTAGGTGGGGACACTTTTATGTTTTTTAATTTGTTTAGATAATTGGGTCACAGGAAAGCACTCCTGTGAGAACTGCTCTCATTCCCAGAGATCCAGAGAGGTGAAGGGGTGGGAGAGAGTTGAGATTATTGCTAAAATAAAACATCCTGTGCAAAAGAGCCATTGTCTACGTAGCACTAATCTTAAGGTAGTTTAGAAAGACGACAAAAAAGTTCAGCCTTAGCTCTGCCCTTTTTCATTATGTGTTTGTATCTTAAAATAAATATCTAAAGAGCCTGGCTTCATCTTAATATATATACATCAGTATAGTGTGCCCCAGACTGGTTAATCTAGAGTTCATGTGGCAATTCCCCACTGCATTTGTGCACTATCCAAATGGTCAACATTTCACCGCTACTATTTATATTTCATTTTTATTGTTTTTAATTTTACTTTTTCCAAATTTCAAATTTTTATTTGGTTCTCACAAACATTTTGATATAATTCCTTTCAATCTCTAATCTAATTACATATACTGTGTTTCCATGCACGGTTGGTGCTTTTTGAGCTAGGAGCTTTAGACTCTTGCAGCCAAGGAGAAATTAATATAAAAAGCTCACCAGCCATTTTGTAATTGCACATGATTTAATTAGGAACCAATTCACTTATTGAAAAAAAAACCCTCTTCTATTGTTTTCTGAACCTGGTGGTCAGAGTTCTGTGTGTGTGACAGCAACCTCAAATAATTAGCCTGGTACCAAGTGAGGGCTGTTTAACCTTCTTCACCCCAAACATCTGACTGGAGGTACAGAGAGGATGTTTTAGCAGTGATTTCTGCCCTGACATGTTGCAAAAACAGCTTCTGAAAATCGATGTGGAGGCAAATGTGTTTGAGTTTGAGCAACACCCCCCAAGGGCCTGTCCAGAACCAGCACTTCTGCAGTGTGGCCCCTCTGCCCTGCTCCACACATTGTGGAGTTACAGGACCAGAGACATGATCCAGTTACCAACTCTGTTTGTGGCAGCACATGAGAATGTTTATGGATTTGTATTGTTCTCCTGCTTTGGAAAAATGCCATTTAAGAAATACCACCTCCCACTTCCCTCTCCTTTTATGCATATAATATGAGACTTCTGAGTGAAATGCCCATCCAGATCCTGGACAGCCATCACATCTAACCAAGGAGGCTCTTCCTGGGGTCAGAGCTCAGCTTCAGAGGGTTCCTCTCCTTCCACTCCTTGTATCGTGGGCATGAGACAAACAGCTCCATTTGCTGTTTCTCTCCCATCTGTTCAAGGTTATCCTTCCCAGCTTCTTTCCTCTTCTCTTCCTCATCCACGTTCTGCTGCCACACATCTGGCTTTGAGCACGGGCCCACTTCTTGGATCTGGTCCCTAGCAGCTGTCTGCTGCCAGTGCTTTCCCACAGAGGAGAGGGATGGGATCCAAAAGGCAAGGGGAAATGGAGGACAAGCTGGGAACATCCACAGCAGGTGAGGGTTAAGACAACTAAATCTCTACAGGAGCAATGTCCTTATTCCTTCTTCCCACTCAGCTCCATGAGCATCTAACTCTTCAGCGTGTCTTTCCTGCCCACTTCTTCATTATTTCTGAAAATATAGACTGCCTCCTCTGCCTCCTTCACCTCTGAAGGTAGCTCCTTCTGGATACAGAGTTATACAGCAGGTTGTGTTACCAACATGAATCACTGGGAGCACATCCCAATAGACACAGCAAAAAAGGTGCATAGAGGAAAAATGACACATCCTGCTCAAACTGTTAGGGTTGAGACATTTTTTTCCTTTGTCCACTAGCAGATGCCAACAAGATGCAGCTTGAGAATTCAGTTCTTGCAGCTCCTCCTCCATGCCAAAGCAGGATTCTTTTAGGGTTTATGAAGTGTAAACAGCAGTGACTGTGGGCTGAAAAAGACAGAACATGGAAACTAGAAATGGGCTCTCTGTCTTATGTACTAACAACAGGTCACCTTCAGTCTCCAGAGCTGTTGGAAGAAACCTCTCAATGTCATTAAGGAACCTGGATTGCCTTCAAAAGCATCCTATGCCAAAGGTTTCCTTTTGTGCTGGAGTAAGAGGGAAAGGCAAGCGAAAACATGTTTGACCAAAACCCACCTGAAAACTTGGGAGTCTTTCTGATGCCTTCCACAACTTTGGATCTGGTCTTCTTTTTGTCCTTTTGTGGGCTTGGTCTCATGATAAATCCCAGAGGCAGAGAGCTCTGAGCAGAGACAGATTACTATCTTCTTTTCAGAAGCTTAAGAGTGGGATATATGGCTATGCTTATTTTGCAGATGCCAATAGTTAATATATTCATTGTGTTCAACATACACAGTGCTCTGAAGCTGCTGCTAAAACAGGGCAGACATTTTATCTGGCTTATTATCAGCCTACATGCACTGGAGAAGGATCCTAGGCTTTTAGTTCATCCCTGCTCTCAGTTTTATTTCAGCACGTTGTCCTATCAAGCACCGTTTGAGCTGCATTTTATGGAGTTGCCTGAAGGCTCTCTGGCATCAGCAAAGTAAATATACTTGTGGTGATATTATTATTATTAGATTCATGCTAATAAAAGGTTAACAACCCAGCAGAAGGTCTTTAATCAGTCTATGCTGTGAAGCCAAACCCAAAGCTTTTTATTGGGATTTTTTTTCCCCTAGCCACATAGGGTCCTGTCCATGTGAGTGGAGAAAAAAAAAAATCATCAGTTGAGTGATTAATTTACATGGCTTTGTTTCTTTGATGAATTTTGCTCCTTTTCTCTGCTACATAATTGTTTTGGAATTTCCTTCCCCTTACTCAGAATTTCACAGAATGAACCACTAACATCCAGTAATAAACCCTTCACTGCATCAGTAACTTGCAGCAACCCATTGAAGTAAGATCCCAGTTCTTGGTTAGTGCAAGCTGAAGGAGATGGTCTGATGGATCAAAGCAAAACCAGGGCCAGCCAGAAACCAACATCATGTTGAAAACACGTGTGGGTAGTGACAAAGGAAATTCCTCAGGGTAATTAATGAATCTACTCAATGCTTTGTTTGTCTGTAAAAACATAACAAATACTTCCCTACTTCATCAGGGCATTGTGAGGATAACTTCCAGTAAAATGTAGGAAGCCAAGCACTCCTAGGAGGGTGGTGACACATGAACTCCTTTGAAGAACAGCTCCATCCACTCCTTATTTCTCACCACCTCCCCTGTGCCTCGGTGGATCCAAATGTAACCATTTCCTTTGCAAACGAACCTCAAAAGTGTAACTCTGAAACGGAGCCATAAAGAGAAACTTCAGCACCTTCAGCATTTGTACAGTCATGGTTCCCCTTTCAGCCACTGCTGAACTGTGCCTGCAGCTCTTGTCCTGGTATGGTCACATCACCTCCAGGGCTTGTGCATGTTTGCCTCCTTTTGGGATCTATCACACCTCACCTTTGCTGTGGTTTTGCTCAAGACCCTCTATAGTGACAGCAAAGACATCCACCTTTCCTAGCTATTCTTTTGCTCTGGGAAACACATTCCTGGCTGATCCTGCACTTCAGACACACCTGCAGACACACACAGCCTGCCTTTTATAAATCAAATCCCCTGGGTTAGTGTTCTCTCATACTATCTCCATTTTCTTCCTGTCTTTTTTTTTTTTTTTTTTTTTTTTTTTTTTTTTTTCTTTTTTTTTTTTTTTTTTTCAATTATTATTATTACTTTGTTTGCAAGGCTATTTGCTGGGGAAACTGATAGCTTCCACTGCTCACTTAGGGAGAATTAATTCTAGTTCACTCTGATTTTCAGTCTCCCACCTTGATTTTGTAACTTCTATTTAAAAAAAATTAATTCTGTGCTTCTGAGCAGCTCAGTGCTCCCTAAAACTGTCCTGATCTTGAAATTAAGCTTGCCTATCTCACTGCAACTTATTGCTGGTTTAAACCTGAGGGTTGTGCTGACATTGTTCTCAGCTCTCTAGGTGGTCTTCTTTCCTGGCAGTCCCAAGGCACAGTTGGTGGCACAACTGTTGGAAGGTATCTCCACTGGTTCCCTATGGACTCTCTTCATCCTCCTATCTCTGCACTCAAATAATTCCCTGATGACCTGTTGGTAAATTCAGGTAGGGAGTGGTGTCCTGATGATTCACACTCCTGTCTCCTATCTGGGTTCAGGGGATGCTCTACAAGGAGGCCTGAAACCCCTGCAGTGGGGATGTGACGGGTTCAAGACTTTAACTCAGACATTAAAGCACTTTTTTTGTGTAGGATTTTGCTACAAAACACAATGTTTTGTAGAGCATGGTGTGCTTGCAATGGTGTGAATGCAGTGCAGAGTAGAACTTCAGGTGAACCATATGCCTCAGCTCTGAGGATCATGTGTAACAGGCCTCTTGAAGGACATTTTCAAGGGCATAGGGATTGTGTTTATACTCAGGTGTAGGAGAGATCCTGAGGTCAGTTATGCAGTCTGTCCACATGACTTGTCTGTGGGAAGACCTTGGAGCTAATCTTGGTGAAATCTAGCTGATACTCCTGGTAGAGCAGTGTGAACACCCTCAGCTTATCCCCTACAGAAATTGGGAGGTGCAGCCAAATCATCTGGCAAGAAAGTAGGCAGTAATAACAGTCACTCCTAAGGACAGCCAGTCATTGCTGCTGCAGAACCCAGGGGGAGTCACATTCTCACTGTGCAGCTGATCTAATTCCTGCCCCTGTTCAGTAGAACTGAACAGCACAAAGTCATTCCTCTCCCTCGGTCGGACCATGCTGGCTTCCATGCACCCTGACAGGCCACGAGCCCTGGAAAACTGCATTAGCATCCACAAGCACAAACCCACAAAATTAGAACAGGCATGCTGGATCTGGAACAGACAAATGGATCTTAAGTTTGGTCTCTTCAGAGAGAGCTCCAGAAAGTATGGCTCCTGGGAAAAGGCATAAGGAATACAGTCTGGGAGCTGAAGGGAACAACTAGATGATTATTCAATTTCCAGTCAATTTGCTGTCTATCTGTGTGAAACAAAAGAAAAGTTTAACAGCAAAAGGAACTTGCAAGACTCTTTGTTGATTCCCTTGCCTTGCCTTGCCTTGCCTTGCCTTGCCTTGCCTTGCCTTGCCTTGCCTTGCCTTGCCTTGCCTTGCCTTGCCTTGCCTTGCCTTGCCTTGCCTTGCCTTGCCTTGCCTTGCCTTCCCTTCCCTTCCCTTCCCTTCCCTTCCCTTCCCTTCCCTTCCCTTCCCACCATCCTTGAAAGAGTAGAAAAGGAGCTCACTTTATTTTTTTAAATGGATATTAGTGAAAAGGTGAGTCTAGATGAACATGATGTTGAAGAAGAAAGAAAAGCCTCCCATTCACTCTCCCCACCTCAGCCCCCATCTTCTCATCTTCATATTTTTTGATCTAGGACGTTTCTGAGATGTTCTTTCATACTCTCTCCCCCATTCTTTCGGAAAACCAGAGATATTCTAGAATTACTGCTTTAAATTTATTTTTTTTAAATATTACATTTAAAAAATGTTTTATTTCTATTTCTTAAGAATATGTAGGCATTCTATAGCCAGGGAAAAAAAAATCCTCTAATTGTTATGTTCCCTCTCATAGGCTAGAAAAATTCACTCAGTAATTCCCACTTTTATACTTGTAATTTTGTGGTTGAACCAGCATGCAAATTTTAAGACAACTCCCTGCCTTGATTTCACCAAGTGTTTAGTGAATCTCTCGCAGTGGTTAATTATCTTCATGCTAAAAGTCAGACTTGCAACTCATTTTCAAGTTTACCTTCTGACTTCACCTTGCAACCACTGGATCTCCTGCCTTTGCTGACTAGCTTAGAAAAGCCTCTCCCACAAACACATTCTCCCACTGTGTGTTTTAAGGTTGCTGTAGGGTCTGGAGTACATTAGGCATGTTCCAAAGATACCAGACAGGGCTGTGCCTTGCATAATGTTCTTGCAACCCAGAGGAGAGGGGAAGGTAAATGAATAAAAATGGAAATGTATAAAAAACTTATGTATAATAAGTTTTTCATTTCACTGCAGATCTTCTCCTAACTGTGCTCTGCCTTTCCAGGCAGGGCTTAGGATGAAGGAGAGAACAGTCAGGATCAAACTCTGAGCCCAAATCTCATGAGTACTTTGCCTGCTCTCCAGTAAGTGAGGGGTTAAGCTCAGTTCTGTGTCTCTGCTACCCATTAAAGTCAATCTGTCCACCCAATTTAGAAACTCAATTTATTCCCTAGAGCTGAGGTAACTTGGAAAACTGAATCAGGTCTCCAGGTAAGTTTGGAGTGCCTAAATGCTTTGTAAAATAGGAATAGAACTTTGAATAAGGCATTGGTAAAATACTGTCTCTTGGCCATTGCTGCCTCCCTCTGCAGCTGTGGCTAGATGTGACAAAGGGAAGTAGGAGTATTAAAGTGGAGATGGAAGACAGAGGGAAATTTTATTACTTTGTCTGCTTCTCCTGCACCAGAAGGTTGTCACAGACTGAGCAACACCTTTCTTTGCACATGTGAATTCCTTTTTACACTTTGGCTTCTCTGCCATTGCTCCATCCCAAATGAAAATCAGCAATGTGCTCCTTTTTGGAGCCTTAGACCAGCATGAGTTTCTTGGAGGAAATAAAAGACATGTATTTTTAAGTGTCTGAGAAAGCCCCAGGACTATCAGTTCATCTAAAATGTGAATGTACATATATGTCCTTTCTTCCCAAAAAACCTCATCTTTTAGCTGGCATTAGTAAATCAGCAGCTGGGCTGTCAGATATGGAATAAAATAGCAGCTGAATGCAGGCTCAGCTGTACACTGATGGCACTGGGTCCACTTAGCTGGGAACAACTGGCAAAACTCAGGTCACGGGAGAAGATGAACAAAGAAGAGATATCGCAGATGAGGCAAGACATGCATTGGCAAAGCTGCTTGGTTTCCTGCAATGGGACTGAACAGTGGTGAAACTGTCCATGGATGTGGCAGCTTCAGGCAGGGAGACAAGAAAGTGGTCACTGCACACTGGAAGGGAGTCTGCTGGCATCATTCCCCAGTGCCAGGTGCTGTCCTTGCTGTACAGAGGCACAGCTCCACATCCAACAGAGATGAGTGCAGCCCAGAGAAGCTCAGAGCAGTGACTCTCCCCCTGCCTCCCCAGTCTCTCCTGGGTCAGGGCCACCACCTTGTTGTGGTGGTGGGCCTGGATTTGTTTTGACTCCAGCCTGCTGTTGCTAGCGTGACCTGGAGACTTACTGACCATTTCCTATTGAACCCAAAGTTTCCCAATTAAGCTGGACAGCAGGTAAACAGGAGGAAGAAATCTTTAACAGAGAGCCTTGTCAAAGCTCTGCTGGGTCATCCAGTGAGCACTGGAGAACTTGGCAGGAGAAAAGTCACAGAGTTGGATCAGGGCTATTCATTTTTTTGCTAACTGCTCCTGACATTTCTCTTCTCACACAGATGCACAGCATTCAAAGGTTTTGCCAGAGGTTCCTCTACACAGGTTCATGTCTTACTCTTTGACTGTTCATTGACACAAGCCTTAAAAGGGGAAAAAAATATTAATTTAATTGCTCTAGGGTGGAGGGGGAGAGAAAAGAAAATAATATTAAAAACATAACTGCAACCCACAGGATCTACAGGAGATGTGGAATAGGGAAGGGTGTGCTTGAGCAAATGCTAGGATGTCATTTGGCCAGACATTTATACCTCCAAGGTCACCCAAGAGTTTTGACTGAATAATATATTTTTTTGTATCTTATCCTGAAACCTGGGAGGACTGGGAAACAGCAGGGGTGGAGGAGTAATAGAGAGGGAGAGAAAAGGGGGGTTGTGGGAAAGCAACTCAGTCCTTACTGCTCTAAACTCCGTGGAGCCTGATCACACAAATATTTGCAGATCCTGGCAGTAGTCTGTGTAACACAGAGTATCTGACCATCTTAAGACTGATCCCACATTTATTTTTCTTTAATTCCTGGATGTTGCAGCCTGTTGTCCCAGCTCCTGCAGTGGTGAGAAATAAGAAGCTGGAATCATGAGTGTCGAACTCTATGTCCCCAAAAATTTTGCTGCTGACTTCTCAGCCTGGAAGGGAAGATGGTCTAGGGAAGGAGAAGGAATTGTAAGGGGAAAACTTCTGACTAAGGACATTGTTTTTTTCCAGTGGGATAATGAGAAACTGTTCAGTAAGGGACTGGAATTCTGATACTGGTATCTTAAAGAGAAAGAACCAAGTCTCCATTCTTCCAAAATATTTTTCCCCTAAAAATTAACCTACCACCCTCTCCAAAAAATACTTTCTAACACTGTATGTGAGGAGAAAGTGGTGTCAGGGCACATATGTGTGCTGCCATCACCTCTCTGCCTCATAAAGATAGGCAGCAATTCCTAAGATATAAATTAGAGTAATTAATCTTCCCTTTGACAGGATAAATACCCCAGATTCAGAGGCTTTTCTTAATGCTCTGGTCCTACAGTATCTCCTGCAAAGTGCCATATACACTTTGCTTCTCTAATCAAGGAGGAAAAAGGTGTTTGATTAAACTTTGTCTGCTGAATCCAAGCTGAAAACCCAAAATGAATCATGCTAACTGATAACAACTAAACAAAAGCCTACAAGGAGCTCAGAGGTTAAACCCAGGCTGCAGCATTGAGTAGTACTGCAGTGGCTTTATCATTTCTGCAGATCTGTCCCATGTCAGCTGCCTACTGTAACACTCCAGCTCACACTTCCCACCAAAAAAAATATGTAGATCTACTATTCAGTAGTCCTGTAGTATAAACAGCAACAAGGACATGTGGTGCCACAGAAAGCTTGGGTAAAAAAATTTCTAGCTCTACTCTGTGCCTTTAGTGTTGTACAATGGCTTTTAATGCAGAAAAGAGTATTTGTAAGGAGAAGGAGGAAGAGATAGACAAGGGGCTAGGGATGTCAAAGATCCTTGTTGTAAATGAAAGCAATTCAGTAAATGAAAGCAAACAGTTTTGTGGAAAAGAGGGCAGAAATGAAAGAGGCTTTTTCCTCTCTTAATGGAACGGGTGTTTTCTCTATAAATACAGTCTCTAAAATATATTATTATTTACAAATTTATCTTTCGATATGCTTAATTTACATTTCTTTCTGAGATCACATGAATCATGCAATCAAGAGCAGGAACTACCATCGAGAAGTTCCCCAAAAGACTATGCCACTGTTTTTATCACCACTGCATTATAAGCAGGCAGATCACACCAGCAAAGGGAGCTATACTGAGGTCTGTGTCAGTGGATTCTGATGATTAGCACAGGCCAGCTGCTGCCTGTGAGATCTGCTGCTGTCCACGTGTAAGACACTGCCTGAGGTGTAATATCTCAGCTGAGACTGAAATCTGAACCGATGGACTTGGATCAAGCTCCAGTTGAAGGCTTCGTAGGTGTGATCCAAATCTGTTCTAGTCTGTAGAAAGTTTCCAAAGCTGAATGGAGTCAGAAAGCAGAGTTGTTTGTGTAGGTCCAGGGTGTAATGACAGTGAAGAATTTTGCTCAAGGGTAAAACTTTAATGTTGCCTCTGCTAATAATAAGAACTAGTGCAGGCTCCCAGATTAGGCCCAATGACCTTGAACCAGACTCTAATGCCTTCAGATTGTCCCATTTTTCCTGGGAAATGGATACAGACCTGGGCAGTGGCTCAATTCTTTGTGGCTCCTTGGAAAATGGCCATAATCCCATCTTGACTCCAAAGAGAAGCCTTCTGAATGGAAAATAAATTGTCCATTACTCTAGTGGTCCTTCATCTGGTTGGAGAAATGGAGGCACTGAACAGCTTCCTATTACATTTGTGTAAACTGTAGCTGCTCAGCTGTTGTCTGAGTAAAAATCAGGTTGCTACTCACTGCAGCCAGGTTTTAGTATAAAACCTGAGGTATCTGGGCCTGCAATGAGTTCCAGAGGCTGGGGACCCAGCTGTAGCAGTAATCAACAGCTATACAGTACCAGGCAGTAGAGGGATTGAGTAAGTAGTGCCTGATGCTCCTACTCAAACTGGTCATCAGAAATAACAATTACTCAGAGGAATATGAGGATCAGGTTTCAAATAAGCTTGTGGTTTGATCTTTTTACATGCAAGCACTATGAACTATGGCAAACCTTCTGGAAAGAATAACAGCTTCAAGAGGAATTCTATTCCATGGTGTGTAGGATCAGCTTTTCTCTTGGTCTTCCACAGCAAACAGGGACATAAAATGGCATATTCAAATCAGAAAGAAGAAGGGAATTTTAAAAAGCAGAATAATAACATGAGTAACAAAGTTCCAAGTCTGAGTTAGCATCAGCAACCACTTCCTTAGGAGGTGGGTGTCCTCACTGGAGACTCTAAAGAAGCCTGAATCTTCAGAAGCAATCATAGCTTTAATACTTTTATTACAAATACTTTGCAAGGAACCACCTTCCTTGGGTGCTGCTGGGTAATTATTTGCTCTTAATGATTGTTCTTGTGAAAGAAAAGAGACGGAATGAGGAATTCCTTTCCTTCGTGCTCTTTGTCAGCCTGGCAACTTTGGACTTCCACTGACTCCTTGTCCTGCTGGACAAACCAAAACTCATTTAAACTGTCCAGTTCAATAACATTAGAATTAGATGGTGGGTTTGGAAGAGGAGCTGTCATTTCCTGAACCCATACAAAGAGCAGGCATCATCTGAAGGTGTCCTTTAAAAGCTCCTACAAAATAATATTGCTGTTAGTTTGAAATCCAGGCCACTACAGAATACTCCCCTATCTTTGTCTGCTTAATTCTGGAGTCTGGTTCATCTACCACATGCAGTTTTTGCACAGCCTGAACTTGCTTGCTAGAGGTCAAACACTGATGCTTTTATTTCTGCCTCACCCCTCCCGACTGAAAAAGAATAAATATTTGCTTAAAATTAAGCCCATTTTGGTCTGGAACTTCAGCAACAAAACAGTTTGGACGCTCTGCAAAAGAGGAAAGCATCCAGCATGCTTTGCCTTCCCCCTCCCCATCACCCTGGGATTCCAAAAAGACTCAAAGTATTTTGCACAATATTTGAAAATAAATATTGCTCATCTTTGAGCTGATAGTTTGGAGTCCAGACAGGCTCAGGATTTATAATGGAAAGAGTGATGCAAGCTTAACACTCTGTGATCCATGTGTTGCTACCATCCAACAACCAGCTCCTCTCCAGTCTCTTTCTTGCAGGAACAGTCATTTTCTTCTAAAATATCCCAAGGTTCCAAGACACTGTTCTGATTAACTCCTTCCTGAAGGGTTTGGACCCCAACTGTGGTCAATTATTCTGCCTGGAAGGACTAGTTAGTAACAGATAATATTTTATTATCATTTTTCTTTAGATTCCCTCTTCTGAGAAAGACTTTGCCTTTTTTCCTAGCGCAAATACATTTTCTTGAGATCTAGCTAAGACTGGAAAAAGGATCCAGGGAGACAAATTATGTTGTACCGTTATTAATTTGGAGGTGGAGGAAGACAGAGAAAAGTCATCCATCACTCCCAGCCCTTTCTAAAGAGAGCCATCATGTCTTGCCCACAGGCCTAATAATCTTCATCATTTTGAAGGGGAAACATCCTGCAAGGAAAAGTCAGGGAAGCTGGAGCTATTGAACAAGCTGATCTATAAAGATAATTCGTTCCACGTTTCTTCAGTCCTGACTTGCTCAATGGTTTGACTCATGAGAGCAGAATAATGCCAAGGTGTTATGGACTGGAAGCACAGCTCCCTGCAGATAGGGACTTGGCTGGAGCTTGAGCAATTACCTAAGAGGAGCATCCTGCAACTGAACACAAAGCTTCCCACAGAACCCTGCTCCAGTGATCAGATCCATCTGAGACTCTTCCTGCCCTGGCCCATGGCCTCACAAAAGACCATGTGAGTACACGTGAACCACATGGAGGAGAGAGAGAACAGGGTGAGAAATGCCCCAGCACAAGCTTCTCCTTGCTCCCCTCTCTAATCCATACCACCCCACCTTGAGCTGAACCTGTGTTTTTCCCACAGCAAAGCTGACTGAGAAGGCTGGGGAGAATAAAGGGAAGAAGGGGAAGGACAAGCCCAGTTCCAGGGAGCAGGTGGAGCCTGGTGTCATGAGCAGCCCAGCATGTGACCATGCCCATGTGTGTATTACCCTTTATAAATAGCTACCAGCAGATGTTCAGCCAGCAAGTGGCTGTGCTGGTTGAAGCCATCACAGCTTGCAGATGCTTGGCACAGCCCTCCAGCCAAAGATTACTTCTCCTGGAGCTCTGCTGGCAGTCAGCTCTGCTGCAAGCAAAAGTCATCTGGGTTGGCTCATACCACCTGGATGCTTGAGCATTTCTGGCTGACTCTGCACTGGGGCAGATTAGGGAGTGCTCACATCCTCCTTTGGGCTGGTAGCAACGAGGGGCCCAGCGTGGTCCAGGTCACACAGCAAGGTCTGGAGGAGGGTTTCTTGCCTGGGTCTGACCCACATGTGTACTTGGAAAGGTACGTCCATTTTTTGTATGCTCAGAAAGAAGGTTGTGTGATAAAAAGCTAGAACGTGTGACCAGGAGCTTTTGTTCAGCCAATTAACTTTCTGATGATTTCAGAGCTCCTCTAACATTATTTCTTCCCTCTCATTTTTTTAGTCTGGCTGGTAATTCTTGTGCAGGAATTTCCCTTTTTTATGACTTGTGCATCTTCTAACACAATGGAAGACCACCTGTATGTCTAAATCTCACCAGCTAAAAGAAAGGTGAGCAGGCACTTTTTCAGGGAGTCATTTAGAGTTAACCTTTATCTTGTGCATGTAGAACATGTCACAGCTGGGCCAAACCTTATTCAGCACCTTTAACTGCTTCCACGGTATACCAGAAAAGAGTAGCTTGGCCCTATTCCCCCATTTCTTTTCTGTGTCTTATATATCCAGTGTTACATTCACATGCACGTAAAGAAACAGCAGACCAAGGATGTGAACATATGCTGTGCTGGCACATGTATGGTAAGATACACAGATGTGGGAAAACATATGCTGATTTAAATAAACCTTGCAAAGTGCCAGAGCAAAGGGAGAAACCCCCCAAAAAATTAAACAGACAAGTGAGGAAAACTGCAAGTTGGGAGGTATCTTGTGTTTTCTCTCCTTTTTTTTTTTTTTTTTTTTTTTTTGGCCTTTTGAGCCTACAGCAAAGTTGGTATCATTTACCCTCTGGCTGGACTCAGATAACAACAATATAACTCCTAATTCCCAGCCTCAGAAGTACCATTTTTGCTTTTTTTAAACCTGGAATCCAAATTTAATTGGCACAAAAATTAAAATGAAAATAAACCTGGAGACAACTGAACTCTGGGTCAGGGAAGCAGAAAGCTGATCAACAGCTGAGGAGGCTGAGGAGTTAAATGATGCAATTAGCTTCCTGCTGATTCCCCCGTTTGCTTATGGGGGGTTGATTTATAAAAAATCAAGTATGATATCAGTATGGATGCTCAGGCCAAAGCAAAATATAAACTTGCAGACACAAAGGAGAGAGATCCTGATGAATTCCCTGGGAGAGAGCCTGGGAGCCATAGCCAAGCCTCACAAAGCAGTGAGCTCCTGACATGCATCCAAGAGATTCAAGTATATTGACTTGCCCAGTGCTGTATTTGCAAGCTGGAGCTCTTCTGTGAGATATCAGTTGCTACCTCAAAGCCTTGAGAAAACCTCAAGTGACTCAAACTGTCCTTGAAGATGAATATATGTGTAGAATAATTGCTCCACTTTGACACATGAAACAGCATTTTGTCAAGGCTTGTGACAGAGGAAGGATTGGGATGCTAAGAAAAGAGAAAAAGAAATGGCTTTTAATAGATCCCACGAGCCAGCACATGTTGGCTCACTTACATGGCTTCTCTCCCTGTGGGGAGATAGTCACACTTCTGCTTGACCCACGGACTAAAGGAACAGGAAATACCATTGTGTCAGATACAGACAGGTGGGTTCTCTTGCCATGAGCATTGTCCACGGGCTCACTTCTTCTTCCCTGCTGTCACAGCTGCATGAAGCATGAGGCTGTCTGGGGCACCCTTGTGTGCACACAGGATCCCTCCTGCTCAGTGTGTCTTCCACCCTCAGGATACTCTGCCAAAAAGAAAACAAATGCACAGATATTCTGCTACAAGTTTGTGAACTCAGAAGTTCACAACTGAAAGCTCTTCCATTGTTGGAAATCCAATAAATAAATAGAAATCCAGGATTACTATGAAGCCACCTCCTAAAGGACATCAAGTTAGCATTTCAAGTCTTCATGGGAAACTTTTCCATTCAGCCTTGAAAGGGGAGAAGGATTGGAATTAGCAGCCCAGTGAAGTCTGATTTTAACCATAGGAAGAAACAAAGCAATTAGCAGCAGGCCACCTTTCACCTGGCACACTTCCCAGGAACCTGCATCCATTGCATTATTTAAGAAGGAGCTCCTTGGAGGAGAAAAGGTGTCCAGGTTGTAGACACATATTCTCTATTTTGAACTACCCAGCAGCAGAGCTGTTTGTGTAAAAGTTCTCCAATTTCTTTGCAATTTGATTGAAACAAAATTGCAAAGACCTAGTAATTTAATTATTTGTGTAATCCAGCTCCTTGTGGCTGAACTGAGTAAGGGAACATGCAACGAGAGAAACTGTTAGCAGGGGAGGTGTGACAAGTACAAGGGGAAGTGATTTCTCCCATCAGCACAGCTGCTGGTGGAGGGCACATCTGTCTGCACCATTAATCTCTATTGAGATTGTCAGTGGGGTGCTGTGGGGAGGAAGCAGTTCACTCTGAAAGCCAGCAGATTATCCAGTGTGGCTTCTAGCACTGTACAAGACATAGTTTTTAGTCTGAAATTCTCTCAGAGAGCATATTTATCTCTCCTTCAGAAGAAGAGAACACAAAAGAATTTGGAGACTTATGGTTGAATTGGGGACAAGCTTTCAAGATAAACAGAACTTCATGGAGTCCCAGATTTTGGCCCTGGAGGGCCATCTGCCCTCCAGGAACTGGATTTAAAGTAGATTTCAGCACACATAAAACAGTGCCCACCCCCCGCCTCAACCCTCCTCCTGGTGACAGCTGCAGGAGAGAGGATGCTGTCTGTGCCATGGCACGTAGCATTGACGTGGCTGTCCCAGCCCAGTTTGCCAGCTCAGAAGGAGAGCTGGGTTTGTGGTGAAGATGGGCATCTGCTGACTCTCTGCAAGAGTGCTGGAGCCCGGCCCTGGGGGACCCGCCAGTGCCTTCCTCTGCAGTTGCGCTTCTGAGAATGAAACGAAGCTGTTGGAGCTATCAGCCTAGTGCCTTTCATGAGCAATAAATTCGCAGTGAAAGCACCAGAAACAAAGCTCTTCTAAATCTGTTCTACTTTTCCATCTAAAAGAAAAGAGAAAAATAAAGAGGAGGGTTAGCTTAAAAAGGATTTCTTCTGGACCTTCTCTGTAGTGGTAGGGAAATGCTCTGAAATCATGCTTCCTAGAGATGCAGAGCTTGGAGCTCACAGAAAGGCTGCAGACCCCAAAGAATAGCCAATTATACAATCAAACGAGCTGTTAATGGCAGTCATTCACGTTGCTTTTAGCTGGGAGATCCTTACAGTATAAGACCTTCAGGAATTTGCCTCGAATCACCCTCCTTGCCTGTGTCTGGGAGAGGAGACTGAAGTACTAAATACATGAACTGTACACAGCTGGGTTGTGGGGTGTTGGTTTTTGTTTGTTTGTTTGTTTGTTTGTTTTTTTTTACAAATAGTGAATCGGTTGCTCCAGATCCGGAGCAGAGCACAGGTTCCTTGGAGCTCAGGTCACGATGTAACTCACAGCTTCTCCCCCATCTGATGTGAGTGCAGGAGTCCAGCTGCAATCCTGCGGTGCTGTGTCCCAGCCACTTCTGCTCTGAAGGAACATTGGGGTTTTACACCGTCAGGAACACGAATCCAGCCGTGGTACTTAGAAACCAGGCAGCCTGTCCCCTTGGAACTGCCTGTTGCTCTGTGAACTTATTGCCTTAATTAGGATTTGTTCGGCGATCTCTGGCTTGCCTTTCGTTGCTGGGTGGAGACATGCCGTGAGCTAGGGCTTTTTTTGGGTTTGAGTTTTTCCCTCTTTCGTTCCAGCAAAATTACAACAATGCCTGTTTCATGTTGTTCCATGGGGCTTCCCTTTGCAAAGAATACTCATCAGCTTTGCTAATATAATCACTCAGTGATGCCATGTCAAAATGTGATTAAATGAATAACCACAGTCTTTTCAACACATCTCTCTGTGCAAACAGATGTTTAGAAAGAATGCAATATGTTGCAGGGGAAAAAAAGTCAGCAAGCAATAATGTTTAAGCAGTTGGGGCCTGGAGTGTCATGCTATGGCTATGGCCTCTGCAGCTGATGGAGACAAATGGAGATAGAATTTCTTCCTGAAAATTCCAAGTTGTCAGCATCATTAACTCTCAGATCTTGACCAATTTCCATCTCACTGCCACCTCCCCACCCCTCCTACAGTAGTGACGTCCCTTTCAGTTTGTGGGTTATTTTATGGGTTTTCCAACGAAGGCACTGATTGTTAGAAATGTCCAAGAGAAGCTTGTCAGAGGTGAACGATTTTATTGTAGTCACGATTCATGCTCCTCTTAGGAGAAATCCACAGAACCACAGCTGGAAATCATGGACCTGTAGCTGCTGTAGGAACACCAGGCTTCAGAGCTTCTGTGGACCCCTAGTGCTGGTGGCAAAACAGCCACCATGATCCACTCCATAGGAAGGACTGGAGTATTTCATACAGGAATTACAGCTTTTGGGTATAAAGGATTTAGGTCACAAGCCCAACAGAAAAGAAAGAGGAAATTAGCTACAGTTCAGTTCATCTAATGCAACTACTTCTATGGTCTTGGTGTCAGAATATATGAGCATTTCAGAATGTTTGTAGGATATTTCTCCTCATAGTACTCATTGTTGTTAATTGTTCATTTTACAGATGGCAGTTAAAGTACAGCTCTCACATTTTGGCGTTTCTACCTACCCTAATTTTAGATGTCTACAAGGGACATATGAAGTCCAAGATATCAGAGGTATCCAAGATACTAGGTAACCAAACTTGTTTGCAAGGACTGGAGAGAAGTCACTACTAGAAGGTGATTCCCTTGTCTAACCATAGGTATTTAACCATTTCCCTGGGCACTCCCTCATTGGCCCTGTCACAACTTTTACATCTTGTTAATGCATCTTCCTGTTCAAGGAGCTGATATTTGCTAAATGAGATGTGGGACTCCTCTGCTATAGCACTTGCTGCTCCTAGTATAAAAACAAATGGATACTGTGTTAAGGACATAACTATCCTTTGGGATGCCTGACATTCTAGAGATATAAAATAATGGTGAGGATGATCACTAATGAATCCGAGGAAGTTCTAGGAAAAAAAAAGTTACAACAAAAGGATGTTCGTTTATTCCCAGCTGAGCTCCCACAGGGTCAAAGTATCACACCCATGAATCCCTGGTGTGTTGACACGTCTCTACGTTAGTGTAGAAGAAAAGATAAGATGGTGCCAATATTTCCATTATGCTGCTTCATTTGCAGTTTTGAAAGTTAGCCATAAATAAAAGCACCCTGGAAGACATTTTGGCAGGTGGCATCCTGACTTGTGAGTGACTCCAGTTGATTTTGATTTCCACTTATATTTTCTGACTTTTTTTTTTCTTAAAAAGAAGAGAAGAAAATTGCTTCAGATAAACACAAGACCCAAAACACTATGACACAAAAGCATTACTATGGGCTACAAGATCTCTTAGCAGGAGAGGAAAATAATGATGTGCAAATATCTGAAGATCATCCAAGAAGAAAGATCAGTCATTCAGGGAGGTCCAGGGTGGAGGGGGACTAACGCAAGACACAGAGAATTAAGAGCAGTGGGTTGAGGCTTAGCAAAGGAAAAATTAGCTTGAGGAAAACTTTCCTAAAAGTGGACTAGTCTCCCAAGGCAGGAGATGTAAACCTGATTGTTTGAGTCACACAGCCCTGGGCTGGCCCTGTGTCTGAAGGACTGTTGTGGTGAACTGTTCTACATGGGCAGGGAGAAGCCTGCGTACCTTGGAGATTTCTGCTCCCCACTTGCATGACTCACTTCAAAGTGCAGCATGAATTTTAAGCTGATGGGTTAAACTGAGCAATGCTGGCCAGGATACATGTCTCTGCAATGTGGGGAAGACTTCATTGCTTAGATAGTGCTAAAGTTTCACCTGCTCCAAAAGCATACCAGAAATCATCAGTTAAGCCATCTTTACCCAACAGCATAAAAGAAGCACAGAAAACATTATCTTCCCTTCTTACAATCCTGGCAGGCAATGAATGTTTCTGGTGTAGAACAGCTTGTTTGCTTGAAGACATGAAAGAAATAGGAATGGAGGAGAGGAAGATGGTTCAGTGCCTGGGAAGACTGGGGGTACAACTTTTAGCAATCCTATACAGCACTGTAAGCATTTCAAAAAGCTCCTCTGTTCAGGAAACTGAGTCACACCTACCGCTCTCCCTTTCTCTCTCCTTGTAGTTGCCTTATGTGTTGTTCAAGAGAGGAATCTCCTCCAGCTCAGGTGAATCCTATCTTCTCATTGACCCTTAAGTTGGGTAGCTCACAGAGCTGCTCTTGTCACTTTAATCCAAGCCTGATTCTACTCCTGGCTTGAGACATTTTCTAGGTGCAAAGCAGAGTCTCCTTTTCTTTGAAGGCTCTGCTATAACTCAGCCAATATGAAAATGGATCCCACTACAGGACCTTCACTTTCACCTTTCCTTTTCATTAACAGCTTTTTGGAGGGCATCTCTCCAGCTGCTGCCTTCCTATTCTGCTGCTGGTAACCAATGGAAACAATTGCTCATGCTTGCACTGAGTGGACACTCTTATTAATTCCAGCTCTAAACACAGAAATTGCACATTCTTTAGGAAAACAGGACTGATTCCAATTACACATCTCAGTTACCCTTCCATACCAGGATGACACTTTGGGGTCTGAACGAGATCAATGTCCCTTTACATTGGAATGTGCTCCACTCCAGAGCTCAGGACCCTGGTGTGGCACTAAACACCTTTTAAGCAAGTGGGCACCTCCAGAGAATCTGCCATAGGTAGGGCAGGCAGGGCAGTCAGGGCAGGGCTGTTGTTGTAGGGCAGGCTGGAAGGTTGGGGTCTCAAACACCCTGTCCTTGAACAGCAGCCAAAGTGGGAATTTGGGGTATTCCACATGGAGGACTGAGTTCAAGGGTGACATGGCTCAGAGAGGTTTATCCAGACCTTCTCTGAAATCCGACCCAAACTTGGCCCGTTTGTTTCCATGAGGAGAGCATCTGCACGCCTTTTTGCAAATCTCCCAGCAACAATGATATAAACAAACCCCCAGACTACAGGGCTGTCCTGACAACTTGTCCTGCCCTTTCTTACAAGGGGGGCTTATTCCATGAAAGACTACATTCTACACAAAATTTTTGTGTGTCCTTTGTTTTCTTTTTTTTTTTTAAATCTTGGAAAGGAACCAGGAAAAGCTCTACCAAGGTAATGATTAATGCAAGGAATCACACCCTCACATATTGAATAAATAAATATAAGCTAATATAAATAGAAAAAACTCTTGGAATTTGTCAGTCCACGGTCTTATTATTTTGAGCTCCAAAGCCAAAATTGCAGACTATGGTTTACAGATGCTTTTCTCCTCTTTCCCTCTCCTCCTCCTCTTCCTTTTCCTTTTTTTTTTTTTTTTTTTTTTTTTTTTTTTTTTTTTTTTTTTGCCCCCCCAAAGGCAGCTCAAAGGAGCTTGTAGCTCCCTTGCTAGGAATTGCTCCTCTGACAGACACTTTGCTTCCCTTTTCAAATGAGTTTGGCAAATGTTAGTGAAAAGGTTGCTAGTAAATATTCTTTGAAAACATTTATAGGTTTCTGAGGGTGCATGAAAACTGTTCAGGCTGTAGTTCACAGAACTTCTACCCCACCAGAGACCTGGGAAATTCCTTGCTATGTTTTTTGTCCCAACTACTCCTCCGTTTACAGAATGCTTGAAAAGTCCTACACACAAAAAGAGAAAGGAAAAAGGAGGGCAAAAATTATCTAAAAGGGATGCATGTTTTTATCCCTTTTTTTAAATCTGGTGATTTGAACTAGAGGAAATTAAAACCAGTCTTCCTAGATATTTAGGTCCTTAGGTCTTAGGGTCAAGAAGATGACAGGTTTTGTTTGGCATCCTTGATAAATGGTTTCAAGGAGACCTTTCTACATGTATACTTTTTTTGTTTTGTTCTGTTTGTTTTGTTTTGTTTTTTTAGTTTTACCCCCAAAATGTTACCAACCTTTCTTGGGTGAATTTGGGACTACTCAGAGTCTTCACTGAGACTTCAAATCTGAAGAAAGAGGGGATAAGTCCATAACTGTTCTCTGGGTCAGGCCTTCAGATTTGGATCAGTGCTGTAGAAGCAGAGGTCTCTGTGGCAACCATCAGTGGTGAAAAAAAAGAATTTTCAACTCCCAGTTCTATAATCTTTCTCCTTTACTCCATGGACACTAGGGAGGGAGAAGATGTTGAACCTGTTTCTGCTTTAGGAATTCATGAGGATGAATTTGTGTGGCAAAATCTGTATTTTTCATTATCAGAAAATTTTCCTCTAGATGATATTTATTCTCCCAGAATTACTCATTAAAGAAAAAATATTATTCCCACAAACAACTGATTGTTCACAAAGAAGTATTAACCTAAAGCTCTTCTATGTCAGATGTTTCCATTGCATTCCTCTCCCTTCTTTGCTCCTTGGCGAGTTGCACTTTGGTAAGAAAGACCTTTTGTTGTCACTCCCTCCAGGATCTCTCATGAAATGAGCATGATAAGTGTCAGCTCCCTCCTCAGCTCCCTCCTTTCTGGGCCAATAGTCAGGGTCACAGAAAACTCCCAGGGCACTTGGCAATCTCCTGTTAGAGATCTCGTCTGGGAAGACATGAGAACCACTGGCCAAAGCTGCAAAAAAAAAAAAAAAAAAAAAATTGAGCCCATTTCAAGGTTCAAAGGGGAAGGAAAACAAAACAAAACAAAACAAAACAAAACAAAACAAAAAACCCCCTTTGCTAATTCCCAATATTTCTGCTGACTCAACATCCAGAGAACTGGAAATTTCTCCTTGACGGGAAGCAATGTGTCCAAACATAAAGCCTGGGCCTGGCCACACTTCTGTGTTTAAAAAAGTTTGTAACCAGACCTCCACTCTACAGTTGGCCCCAAGCCAATACT
The DNA here is from genome assembly GCA_013400775.1 of Chaetops frenatus. Lineage (NCBI taxonomy): Eukaryota > Metazoa > Chordata > Aves > Passeriformes > Picathartidae > Chaetops > Chaetops frenatus. The sequence goes on along the minus strand of VZTR01020593.1, from coordinate 526,313 downwards.
CACAAACTGGAATGAAACCTCTCTTTGATTATTTAATACAGCCCAGAAAATAAAGCACAGCTGATCTCAGCTATGGATTTGGATGGGAATATTAGGGGACAAAGAGTACACCCCACACTGGGCAATAAGGCCAAGAGGCAGTGAATAACATTGCGGGGTCATAATTATCCACATTCCCAAGGTTCTGCTTCAACCAGGGACTAATCTTGCTGTTGTTCACAAATCAGTCAGGGTGTCCAAGCAAGACACAAGTCTCCCCAAATTCTGGTGTGAATGCTGTGGATTCAGCAGAACTGTGCTCAGACTTCAAGCTCCAGGAGATTTTCATGTCAGTAGTTGTGCTAATTCAGTCCTTTTTCTACACTTCCCTCACAGCCCTCTCCCATAAGTGCTTCATCTCCTGGAGTTGGCCACATAATCAATTTACCATCCCTAGGCTTGGCTGACTTTGATAAAGAGGATTTAGGGGGTTAATTTGAGCCCTCATATTTCTGAGGGGATGCTATACTTAGGAAACTTTCTGCGGTGCGTTTCAGCATGGATTAGTTGTTCTACTTCCCATAAAACCTCATGTCTGCCAGCTTGCCTAGGATTAGAACTAAAATGGAGTGTGTAGATCCCATTGCCACAAATAGAGCTTCTGCACTAGGGCTGCTTTGCTTGGGATATGAGCCAAAGTTATAAATATTGAGGGCCTGAGTTTTCAGTCCATCACAGATGCAGTATATATATATATATATGTGTGTGTGTGTGTACATATATATACATACATAGATACGTGCTTATGTGTGTGACACTTCACACCCATGGCCACTCTGAATGCACACAAGCAAAATTTCATGCTGTCCTTGAAAACTTCATATGACAGGACAGAGTCACACTACTATTAGTGATGTTTTGGAACACAAATTAAGCTAGAATTTTTGTCCTCAGTGAGACAGGTTTGATGTTTTTAACTCTCAAAGGACACAGGTCTCTGTGGTGACTCTGTGTGACGTTCAAAAGGAACAATCACCCGGAGACCTGCACCAAAAGGGATGCTCTTCTATTTTATGATTTCAAATTATACTTCTAACACTGCATAACTGTACTGTCTGCTTTCCTTGAGGGGTGACTGTTCCTTGGGAATACAGAAGGAAAATATCAGTCAGACTAGTCAGCTTGTTGTGTAACGCCTGTTGCCTCTTCCCCTGGCTTGTTTGCAGACCTTGATTAAATCTTGAAAGAAGCACGGCTGTTCCTGGTACCAACTGCCAACCTCCTCCTGAAATGAGCAAAATTAATTCTCTGTGTTGGTTATGTTGCCACTCATGAAAGATGGTGAATGGGCTGTTTGCCAATAAAGGTCCACAGGCAACGAAGGCTGCTGGTGCAAACACTCAGCAGCATGTCTTGAAGAAGTGAGGGAAAAGAGCCATCAAGGCCTTGTGTTGATCATGGGCTGACTATGATCTGGATACCTGAGCTGGAAAATGGTCCTGAGGGACTCACTGTGGAAGGCAGGAAAGGGAGGAGCAGCAGAGAGAAGATCAAAACCTCAATTTCTGACACTCCCCAAGCCTAGTGGCTACTGCTAATGGTTGCAGGAGATGCACAGACATGTGGGTGCTGCCAAGAAGCAGAATTACATCCCCATCTCTAGGAATTCCCATTGTCCTGACCAGGATCATGATGAAAAAGCATCTTTACCTCCTGCTTTTGCAGGCTTGAAAGAAAGGAAATGGCAACAGCACATATGAAGGAGCACCCAAAGAGGAAACCTCAAAAGCTGCTCTAGTCACAGGCAAAGGCAGAAAATCCTCTCAGTTGTTCAGCTCAATCTTGCCTTCTCTTGCAGACTACAGTAGTTCAAAAGCCCTGTTACTGCAGAATGCCACACATAGGTGGAAGGGCAGTAAGATAAAATTTTTCCACTTATAAATCCATGGTGGTAACACCTAAAACTCCCAGCCCAATCTCAGAAGGTCCTTATGAGGGTATCCTGTAGACAGGTGAAAGGAAAAACAGCTATGACACTATAAGTTTTTGAATTTGAGAGAATATCCCGTGCATCTGTATTAAATCTGCCCACTTCTTGCTGTGTGGGTCATCCTCATGCCAAATTTTTCTTGTAATCCAGGAGCAAAAAATATACTCCAGGCTTGGTGCCATGCAGTGAAAACACATGTCTTGTCTGTACATAATTGTACAGAAACTGGAGCCTTTTATTTTTCATGAGAACAGGCCCATGACAATCAAATCTTGTCTTTCTGAGACACTTATCTGGCATCTTGTCACATAATTTATGTGGATTTCATATGTCTGATTTAACTATCCCTAAATTCCTGCAAGGCTTGGAGGTACTGTTAGCTTTTTACACTGATTAATTCTTCCCTATAGATATATATATATTTATTAATCTCCTTCAAAAATATATATTAATTTCAACTAACATCACTCATGTTGACTTTCTTAGGTTAAGAACTAAATCGGTCTGACATCTCAAAAATTATTCATTTTTGTTTTGAAACATTACATAGATGGATCTATATTTAACTTTTTTAAAATAGAGATAATACTTTTCTCCCCACCTTTTTGAGCCATGAAAATTAAACAAAAAGGCTTTTTTTGGACTAGTTGGAGCATTTATATTTGATGTCCCAATAAAACAAACAGCTTTTTGTTGTTGATGCTTTACTGGAAATGTTTGATGAACCCCAGTCTACATATTTTTACTGTATCTTGGCTTTTAAATAAAAAATTTTTTTATCCTGTTATCACCTATTATATCAACCAAGCTTGTGGCATAGGTGATTTAAATTCCTTATGGAAGGTCACATAGGGCACTGGTGACAGAGAGCTGCAAGGAGTTCCCCCAGTCCTGGGGTACTGCACAAAAGTGCATGAACTGGGACTTACCTTCATTCCAAAGCTTTCTCCAAAGATCTTTTTCACTCTGCAAAGCAAGTGAAATTCGTTTTAGAACTCATCCAATGAAACTGGACTGTCAGAATTGGTGCCAAGGATTTTTCACTTTTGAGATATTCTTTTTTTTTTTTCTTTTTTCTTTTCTGGGAAATTATCTTTCACACATGCTTTCCCTCTCTCTCCCCTCCCCCACATATTTTCTGCTTCTGCTTTTTTTCACTGTATATCTGGAAGATTTCTCATTTGAAAAGCATATTTTCTAGTCTGTTAGGAATGGGTAGCAGTCTGGCAAGCTTGGCCTTGCCATCTGCCCTGTCAGTGGAAACTCTTGCTCTCCCAGCTTAAGCCACAGAGATGACCTTCTGCCACCCTCTCCTTCCTTCGGTGTGAGATTTGGGGGCTGTTGCTGCACATAAAGCAGACAGGCCTGGCTGCAGGTCTCTTAAGACTGGATTCATGGTGGGGAAACCCATAGCAGTCAGGAACCCAAGTGCTCTCCTTGGGCCTAAATTCCTTGCTGTGACTGCACCCAGTGCAGCTGCTGGTGGCAGCAGACCCTGCCTCCATGTCCTAGCTGCTCAGCTTCAGTGTCCTGAGCAACCAACCCCCTGCTGAATTTTCCCACCCTGTGGAGGGAAATTAAATTCTTTGTCAGGGCTGGGAAATCCCCAGAATGGCCTTAAACCATGTTCTTCATGAGGCCGTTGACACTTTGCAGCGCGCTCTGTTCATGCCCGTGCGTGCACACGCACAGAGCGCTTTGCTGCTCAGTCCGCCCGGGGGGAGCCCTGAGAGTTTATTTTACAACCACTCTCATACTGGTGCTTAAAAAATGGCTCTCACAGACCCTCTCAGGCTTCAGATCCTCTTTCTGGGCTAGTGCCAGCACCCTCCTAAAGCAGCAACAGATACTGATTTCCTCGGTCAGAAACCTTCCCTCTGTGTCATCTTCTACCCAGTTTACTCATTGCAGATTTCAGCTGGACATACCAAGTCAGCTGGGAGGACCAGGAACATAACTCACCTCCTCTCCTGGATATTTAAGGGAAGATTTGCATGCTTTGGTCAGAAAGTGAGGATTCCCAAGTGGTCTGCCCTGTTGACATAATGGGCCACTCCCATCGGGTTCTCAAGGGGTCTGGATGACAGAGGGATTTGGGAAAATTCACAGACGACCCTGGTTTCTCATCAGTGTGGAGCTGGGTTGCAAGGTGACCTGATGCTGATCCCCTCAGGTGGGCTCCCTGGCTTTGCTTCCAGCTCTCAGGAAGGGCTGAAGGCTGCCCTGCTCCTCTGTCAAACACTGCAGGCAGCCATAACACAGGTCTTGCTTGCAAGCCCTGCTACCTCCCTCCCCATTCCTCTCCTGGTGGGACACCAGGGAGGCTGGGCCGTTGGAGTGAGCTGGCAGGGCATAGGAGGGGACTGCACCACATCTGTGGCTGTAGTCCCTCCTTGGTGCACCAGGAAGGTGCCAGCACAAGAAGTGGGTGCTGATTGCAGCCAGTGCTGTCTGCCTGTCCAGTCTGTGAGTTGGTGTGAGGGAAGTGTCTGAGGAGCACTAAATCACCTGGCTGGGCTAACAAACAGGTGGCATCCACGTGGCACTTCAAGCCACATTACAGTTCTTTGAAGTTTTCTCAGAAATTCAGGAACCAGGACCCTGTGCACCACTGGTTTTGACTGGCAAAAGTATTTCAGATGCTCTGACAGGTTAAATAAGAAGATCAGGCTTCACTAAATGCCATTGCCCATAAATTCTGGCCTTCTCTAATTTGGCACAGGCTTTCACTGTACCAGTCATCTTGCACAACTCCACTGTTTGTTTTTTCTGGTTGCGTGCCCTAAAAAAAGGATTTGGGGAGGCAGTTGTAAACGGGATTGATCTAAGGAGAGGCAGTGGAGTGGGGAGAGGGTTGGTGTTTTAGCAGATAGATGGGATGAAGCTTGCCCTGGTGAAAGGCAGGCTGGGAAGCAATGCTGTGTGCATCCTCAAGGCACATGAAAGTGCTTTCCCAGCTGTGCTCACCTGGATGTTGCCTAAAGATCCAGTTGAGGCGAGAGCCAAAGTTTAATGAGAAGAGCACACGGGCGGCCAGCTGGGTCAGGAACTGTTCCCATGGTCACACAGAGTTTACAGGACAAAGCAAGAGACACACGTTTGCTGCAAATGTCTGAGAACAGGAAACAAGTTGAACTGGGAAGGAGAGGGGGGAGAAAGAAATGGCAGGAAAGAGGCTTGGCTTCAGGTTGAGATACCACAACCTCCAAGAGAAAGGTGGTGAACTGAGGCTTGTGTTGGTCTGAACAGGTAGGACCATGTTTCCCTCTCCTCACTGGAGTTGGAAGAAAAGACGTGATGGTGCCAATGAGGCTGATGTTGGGGGTATTTAGCATTCAAGCTCTCTGTGGGGGCAGGTGGGAGCACTTAGTACCCTGCCCAAGCCTGAAGGAGGCTCTTCCATAACACACCAAGAGCTGGCATGAAGTGCTGCAGTTCTTGTGATGGGGATACAGGAGCTCAGAGAAGAGGGAAGTGTGTTGTTTTGTCCAAAGGGATGCAGGGAGTAGACCTCCAATGAGAATTGCCTATTTTTCTGAATGCCCCCCAACCCTCACCAAAAAGTCCTATTTTAACAGGAAGGTTGTGTTGTCCAACCCTGAGCCTGCTCTATGCTGATTCATGTCCCCAGATATGCTTGTACTGATGAGTCTTGGTTTTTTCCCTTCCCTCTGGAGCCCTGCCTGCCACGGAGATTTCTCCTGTGTCCGCAGCAAAGTTTCAAGGACTCACTTGCCCTCTGGCCCAAAGGTTTGGACACCTGCCTGCAGTACTGAGAGGCACTGGGATTTCCCCAGCAGCCCACAGCCATCAGGTGCCCAGACTGCCCACAAGAGAGGAGTGCCCCAATTCCTCAGGCTCCCTTCAAATCCTCCATGAAGAAGCCAAAGGCTGCCCAGACCAGGTGTTCTGCTGGTTCCAGAACCACCAAATCCAACTCCCTGTTGCCTGAGGGAATGCAGAAGCCGTTGCTGCTGCTGGCAGCCAGCTGAAAACTGCTGATGTCCCCAGCCTGTCTGCAGATGTGCCTTCCTCTCACTCCCGGACCTTTCCAGACTGGTTGAGTTTGTAGGGTTTTGGTGTGGTTTATACAGATAATCTGGGAAAGTTTCTCACACCAACTTGCCCCTCAAGTTCCCATACGAAAAAAAAGAAAAAAAAAAAAAAAAAAAAAAAAAAAAAAACAAAAAAACACCGAAAGACAACAGCCAACAAAATTTTATA
>VZTR01020593.1:476120-517256 GCA_013400775.1 Chaetops frenatus | reverse complement strand
TGGTTCTCTCTCGTGAAAGGAGGCTTTCTTTGCCCTTTGGCTGGTGCCCTCCTCCATCCCCAGAGCCAGTGGCTTTGGTTTAACAGCCTGTGGCAGTTATTTAAGCTCCAGCCAGTGCCAGAAGTCTAAGCTTGTGTCTGTCACATTCCTTCCCCCTTGCCAAATGTGGGCCTCGGGGTGAGGGACTCCCTTGCTGGCTGGTGGGGATCCTGCTCCACTCCATGCCTCATATCATGGATGCTCCTTGGGGCACATGGGTACACCAGGGCCAGGGCTGGAAAATTGGCTTTCCCAAAAAACCCCAATCCTTGTCAACCCCCCAAGCCCAGGTCCTGCAGTCCAGCCCTCCTCCCAGTCCTGGGAATGAGCTGCTTTCCATCTTATTATGCAGAGAGAGCTCTGCATCCTGCAGTAGTAAACAGTTCTTAAACTCCCATGAACCCTGAGAAACCTTGGGACAAAAATCTTTCTCCACAGTAGATGAGGAAGATCCTGGATATACAGGGACCAAACAACAACAACAAAGCGGAAAAGTTTTAAAAATCCAATGACACATAAATGTAAGCACTGACGACATTTCCAGAGAGTCCCCAAGTGAACCCTGCAGGCCTTGGCCCTGCCTTGTGATTTGCTAAGCAAGGAGTTACAGCAGCCTCCGCATCCTTTGGAGGAGAGATGTAGCATGTGACCACATCCCCGTGACATACAGCTACCAGGCAGAGGTGACGCAATGGGGATTGAAGAGTTCAGATCACGGCTATTTTAGAGGGTCTGCTGGGATAAACGCTTGAACTGAGCTGCAGTTGGGACTGACCTTTTATTGTCTTGCTGCTCTTGCCATAAAAATAACCTCCAAATTAGCCCCAGCTGTTAGCAGGTTTCATCATTAAAATTTTGTTTGGTGTTTGAGAGGAAGGAAATCAGCCACTTAAAGAACAATATTGCATTTTTTTTTCCTCTTTTTTCCCTTTCCTTCACCCCCCACCCCCACACACACCATGATGTCTAGACCTGGTTTTCTCCATTGGAGCGGTGAACTACTGTCAGAGAAGACAGCAGACACCATTCCACAAAATTTTAAATTTCTTTTAAGGGGCATTCCCTTCCCCCTTGACACTCATTTGCATGCAGACAAGAAGAGGAACAAATGTACTGAGGAAAAATTCGAGCTATAAACAAACCTTCAAAGTTTCTCGCTGCATTTTTACTTGTCTGGAAATGTGGCAATACCACGCAAGGCGGGCTGCTGTTGAACAGATCCACTAAGCAGACTAATGGAGAGCAGATCATCATCTGCATCATCTGCAAGCCACTCTGCTATGCACCCAGATGGATATGGAAAGCCTTCAGCACCTGGCTCTCCAGCAGCCCCAGTCTCCACTTTGGCCACACCATGCTCGGGAGGATAGAAAAGCTGTCAGCAAAGACAGGAACATGCCTCTCTGATTAGGCTGGAAATCTTGCAATGTTCAGCTTTTCCCTTGTGCCTTTTGACACCAGGAAGGGAGGATGGGGAGGCATGGACTATCTGCTGCTGCAACTTTGTCTCCTGCCAAAAAACCAGGGCATTTTGAGGACTGTCTCAGGGATATCAAGAGGAAAGAGGAGGTGCCATGGGCTGATAGGGATGCTCAAGCCTCAGAGCAACTCAGCTGGAGATTTCATGCCACTGGCCCAAGGAGTCTCACCCCTCCTGCCATAGGGAAGTTGCGTTGGGTAGTTGCTCCTCTAATCTGTCCTGGCATGCAAAAAATAAGTTGTTTTACTTGTTATGCTCCACAATCCAATGCATTTCTGGACAGGAAAGTTTTAAAAGTGGGTAGGAAAGGAGCAAGCTGAATGCATGTTTTCTGCAAGGCAGATTGGTACTCTGCAGTCCAGGAGAAAGGTGGGGAATTCAGGGAGAGGCAGGAGCTGCTGAGGGCATTAACTGTCCCTTGACAGTGTTTAAAACTTCCCAGCTTCATTCCACATTGCAGTGAAACCTTGCTTCTGAAACCTCAGCACTTTTTTGTGAAATGACATTCTTGGTCTGCAGCCAGCCCAAAAAGACAGTCTCTGAGGTTATCAGTTCAGTTTCAGCCCAGGAATAATAAGGGAAAGGAAAAAAACCAAAGCACATTACTGCTTGACAGCTGTATTTGACTCTGTGTAGAACCAGTTGGTGGGCTAAGGCCAACTGGAGCAAAGTTAAATATTTTTCTGATTTTCTTTTTTTAATTTCCAACTGATAATAGATGGCAGAATTCAAAGCTTGAGAAGAGCTCAAAAGAACCTGTATCAGCCCCAAAAAATCAATTTGAAAGATTCATCTATCCCCAGGTACAAACCACATGCCACCTCCAATACACCCCATTGGTATTGAATGGAAATGTCTGACTGTTAATGCAGTGGGCAAAGGAAGAATTTTTTAGAGGACTATGAGAATCATTTGGGTCACTGAAGTTTGGTTCCCTGCTACTCCTAATCACTACTGCGTATGGTCACTTGTACAGCTGGATCTTTGTTGCAGAAGCTACAGATTCTCAAATGCCACAGCAATGGTCCCATGGGAGTACCAAGACAACAAAACCCTGAGGAAGGCCATGTTCATTTGGGGTGCTTTCCCAACCCTATGTCCAGCTATTTGGAGAAAGTTAAGAGTTTTTCCCAACTTTCCAGTTTTGACTTGACTACCTCCTAGCCTGAGTCAAGGTTCTTTAAACAGTAGAAAACAAGACATATTCCACTTCTCATCCTCACTTTTCCCTGAATTTCATGTGAGATCAGCCATCTCTATGAGGACACACTTTCAGCAATATGACCCGTAGTGCATGTGTAAAAGGAGAGCTTAAAATCAGGTCACATATAAGGTAACATTTCCTGATTATATCCTCTCAGCAACCACTTGTTTAGGGACCTTTTAAGCTGGAGGCTGGATTTAGGCTGTTGTATTATTTACCAATTGTTCTCCTGAAAAATATCTGCATTTTAACCCACTTCTGCCTTTGATTTCTAAAGTAACTCGTGGCCATGAGTCCTACAACCTTCATTTTAAATATCCGTTTCCAAAAATCCAGAAGTTTGGAAAAAAATATTTTAAAATAAGTCTTTGGAGGTGCCCAGTGATTATAAACAGTCAAGTGTTTCCACCTCCAGTGGTCTTTCTCATCCCCTCATCCCCCAGTTCACAGAAGTTAGATGAACCCACGCTATGGACTGGGATCCAGAAAGAGAATTAATGTTCAGTTCTAGGATCCAGGATTTAGCATGTTTTTGCATCCCATGAATACCAGAAGCAGCTAAAAAATTGAGCTTCAGATGTGAACTTGCAGACTTTCTGAGACCTATGCTATTGGGATTTGAGTAGATCTCGAAGCCCACTTCAGGTTTTCAATGCTGTTTTTCTCCCATTCTGTCCTTACCTGCTTCTGTAACTTTTTCACTTGAGCACAGTATAATAAAAAATCTAGTAGTAGGAAGAGAATTATTTATAAACCCATATACATTTATATTTTTTCCCTGAAAAGGAAAAAAAAAATAGAAGGCAGTCACCTGCTGAATTCCAAAGCACATTTTCGTGAAATGAGTCAGAAATCTCTAAGCCTTCAGTGGCTGCTAGATCTACAGGAAGATCTGGGAGAACTGAGGAAGGTAGTATTTGGTCACTTGAAATTCACCATGAGAATTTTTTTTTTAAGACTATCCCTTTCCTTCTTCTGTCGATGTTCCCTGATCCTGATATATAGTCTATGCCACTGAGCCTGATGAAAATAGGTCAATAGGTTGCAACTCTGGAAAACATCTATGCTCTGAACTGTCACCTTTTGCATTTTTCATTGTTTTTTTCAACCTTTTCTGGCATCTGGGTGGGATGTGAGTCAGCCCTGGAGAAGACAGCAGCCCCATCCAACAGTTCATGTCAGACAGCTTGAAGTGACAAGCTGATATTGAAAATCCACATATGGAAGACCTTAATGTATGGAGATTTATGGAGTTGCCTCTGAAACAAAGTAAGGAACACATCCCTCTCACCCACCTCCTCTTTTCAGCATTTTCCTTCTTGCGGGGTCTGAAGGACTGATCCAGCCAGGAGACAAGATCTTGGGAGAAAAAATAACTGGGAGAGGCCCGACCCCTGCAGCACTCTCAGCACTTGCCAGGATGTGTTCACTGGCTCTTCCTTAATCTGGGAATGATCCGTTTCATGAGGTAGCTTTGAGATGCTTCTTGATCCATGGGAAGGGCTTCGCCTGCTTTTTTCTCGCCTATACCTCCAACGAAAAGTAAATCAATTAATGAAGTGTAATTAATGAAAGACAAAGTATGAGACAGATGTAGAAAACTGTAGAAATCGAAGGCTTTCAACATAAATCATGCAGGACTAACTTTCCTGACCTTCCAAGACAGGTACTAAAACACTGAGACATGCAGGAGCCTCACTGCATGCACAACGTGGACCAGAAAGTTAAAGACTGGGGAGCATCAGTGATGGTGACACTGGGAAGGCATGGCCAGAAATCCACAGGGATGCATCATTCCTTGGAGGAGCAAGGCCAGGGACCTAGAGAGGTAAGTAAGGTGTTGTGGGCCAGGACAATTATTGCCTTTGTTGGCTGGAAGATCCTCTTACCCAACAGGACCTGCACGAGCCACACCATGGGAATGTTTCCAAGCAGGAGCTGCTCAGATGTGTGTGTCCTGGTAAGAAAAAGTTCTCTTTTCTTCCCCAACATACACATTCCATGGAGCCTTGATTAGACAGAGTTTAGCTTCTATTCCCCATTTAGGCACCAGGAATCATCCTCTTCAATTCCTCCAGTAGCTTCTTTCCTTTAAAAACCCAAATATATATCAAGAAGGCAAAGCATTTGGTTTCTATCTTTTCAGGTTTCCAGTTGCCAAAAAAAGGTACCTCAGCCTCTAACTTTGTCCTTTTCTTTTTTTTTTTTTTTTTCTTTTCAGAGCATGGATATGTAATGCTTTTGCTTTTGGTGTAGAGCAGCTCTAATCCTCTAAGGACTCTAATGTTGGAGGAGACAAGCAGGCACTTCAGTTGTAGTATCTTGCATTTCTGCTCTCATATTCTGCTCTTATGTTTTGCAGTTCCTTTTGGGAGTGGAATTTTTGACTTTATATTCATTCAAAATCAAACTTATTCAGGTTGAATAGTCTCCTATGTTTACAGAAAGAAAGAAAGGAAGAATTTACATCCTGCTATTAAAGAGAAAGACTGCTCACATATGCATGTTGGAATGCTTTATAATCTGATCATTTAGTATTTTTTCCTGAAATACAACGTTTTTGTCTTGGCCAACAACATCCCTGCCTCGAAGTTTTCGTCCTTAGGAAGCGTTAAGTACTTTCAGCCTTGTCTGTTTTTACCCTTGCAGTCTGAACTGAACCCTTTCCACTGATTACCCATAGTGACTAAGGTTCAACTTCAGATGATTTACACCCCTGGATGCACCACTGAGTAATCCTGAGCTCTTTTAAAGTGCAGTCATCACCTCCATGCTGTACAAGTGGGACGTGAATCTTGCAGGCCCTTTGTAGATATTTTTCCTTTGCAGCAAAGAAATGTGGAACAACTACAGGAACACGAACTATGTTGAAGTACAATCTTACCTGTCAGGTTTAACTGTGCATAAGTCTCTAATCTTCTATGTGTGTATCTTCTTTCTCCATCCTCCCCACTAGGTTTGTGGTAGTCAGAATTAACCCCACCTGTCTGCAGGGGATGAATGAATTTCCAGCACACTCACTCAGCACTCCACACTTTCCACTTTAAAAGACCTTGAGACTTAGTGACAGAACAGCCAACAACACTATTAAAACATATAAAGTATCTATAAAACATCTCCCTTCTAGAAGTTAACCAGGTGAGTTCTCATCTTACTCTATCTGAGGCCACATTGTGATACCATCTTAATTTGGGAAAGTCAGTGTTTTTATGCACTTGAAAGTGAATTTCTGGCCAGTTTGGGCTCAGGTACACCCTGAGATACATTTATCTATATTGACATCATGGGGTGGGGCTAATACTCAGCACAACCATGAAATGTGTTTGCTCCTTAGCTTCAGGATTTTGGTGGTCACAGTGAGCCAAGTTGTCAGCACTTTGAGACATTTAATGCATTTTTCTTGCACATTAACACCTTTGGGTGGGAAAATTATAGGCAGCTCCTTATGGCTGCTGTTGGAAGCAAGACCCTTTCCTGGACAGGCCCTTAATTTTTCATTGACTCTGATGCTGTGAGCTCAGAGTCTGTGGTGGTGGCAGGTGAGGTCAGAGGAGGCTGTGGACACTGAGTGAGCAGTGGGGTATTTGGATGGGTGTGTCATGTGGGACTGCAGCCTCCTCTTCTCTTCCCCATCTCACCAAGGCAGTGATACTTTCCTAGTGTCACTTTTCCCATGGTTCCAGTTGCTGCAGGCACAAGGACAGAGGAGAGCTAATTCTGGGTGCTGAGGAATGAAAAGATAAATAAGCACTGGACAACAGTGCCTCTTTTAAGAGGAGACCTGTAGGTGACAGGGAAACTTGAGTATGGCAAGAGATATTGGAATACACTGATGTATCTCCTTTGATTTCTCTATATAACTTACACCAGGACAGAGATTTGGGGGAGAGGGAGGGAACAAGCAGGCGTGACTGAGTCCATATTTGTGGCTGAGAGGCAGAAGTGGAACCCCATCCTCTTGATCATGACAGCCCCCTGCTGCCTTCCCTTGAATTATTGCCTTGATTAGCATGAGGCCTTGCCCCTGGCAACCATGTGGCATTGAGTCTATGGAGAAAAATATATGAGTGTTGAGAATAATTGGTTCTTTGATATTAGATTGTGCAAAGGTCAAAGTGTACTGGGGAGAGCAAGACAGCTGAAAAGTCACATTCACTGCAGGCGCTGTGGCACTGACCTCTTGTGCCTGCAAAAACTGGAAATCACAGATAATCTGCTTTGATACCATGGCTTCTTGTGCTAGGGGACTGTGAGATCTCAGTGCAAACACTGTGGTTTCTCAGCTGACAACACTGGAGCTCTTTGTAGCACCAGGTCAGGTTGTGTACAGGGGTAGTTAGAGAAGGTTTTCATGTTATGTGATCTGTCTTGTTGCATTATTCTAACAAATTAGACACTACAAAGCCAGCCTACTGTCTGTCTGTCTGTCTGCACCACCATGAGGACATTTCTCTCTTCCCCTGAACTCTAGCAGCTCTTATTTACTTGGTATCCCTGAAGGATCTTGCTGTTTATATTTGTGGGCTCTGTGGAAACCCTGTGGTTTGGCACCCTTTTTTCATGCCCCCATCAGCCATGACAGAATTTCTTCAAAAGCTGAAGACCTTTTCAAACTGCTGAGCCCAGTCATCTAACCATGGAGCTTCATCAAAGATGAGAGGATTTGCATCCATGATTTCTTTCTTTTTGTAGCACCTTCCATCCTCAGAGAGACTCAAGCTTTCAAGGTAGGGCCTCTTTTCTGGAGGGTCCTACAGGAGAAATCACAGAAACAAAACAGTGAGATTTCAGATTCTTGCCCAGAAGACCCTGAATTTGCATGAAAAGTGGGCAGTAGAGGTGAGCAGAATCCATCCAGAAGGAGGTGGTACATCATATAGTACCTGATGTAATGCAGCCAGTAGTTAATAACAAGTACCTGAGGTCATTTATATTCATAGGACCTTTTGGCAAAAGCTTTATTGCAGGCTGTAGGTAGATTCTGCTTTACTTTGTCACATCTTATGAAGCTCCTCTCTTATACATTGGGTAGGTCATTTAGCTTCTTACTGTGTTTGTCCCATTTGTGCTGTGGTGACCATGAAGTGGAAGATGGATGGTGAAGATGCATCACTTCTGCATCAACATGACCAGCAGAATTCATGTTCAGGCACCACAATCCTATGAAATAATGGCTAAAATGTAGTCAGGTTTTCTAGTGTGAGAGAGAACCTCTCCAGTACTCCTTTTCTAGTGCAGGCCTGTTATGTCCCAAAGCCTTCGTGCAATTATTGTAGACCTTTCCTTCACAGATGGGCTGAGAGATCATGGATTTACAACACTGTTTCACAATGCTTATCCATTGGCTCTGGGTCACTGGCCTCAGATTTAAGAGGTTAACCTGCAGTGCCAGCCAGATAGGACCTCAAAGCAGAGGGGGAGATTGAGGAATATTTTGACAATTCCTAACCTATCCCATCCTATCTAATCCTATCCTACCCTATTCTATGCTCATTCCTTTATCATGCTGTCTCCTACATGAATCAATGTTTAGGTATGTTAGACAACAGATAACATTGCTGGCAAACTGGATTAAAGCCAAAGTCTCCAGTGAGAAAATGTCCTTATTTCCTTCATCCCTTTCTTGAATCTCCTCTTGCCCTTCTTCTCTTCCTGAGGTGCTGCAGGCTGGTTTTTATAGTGTTTTAACTGAAGCTGAAATTTTCCAAATAACTCTATAGGAAAAAGACTGGGGTTTGAAAGGGGAACACATTTCACTGGAAGAGAAATCCTTAGCCTGGCAGCACCAAGCAATGGGGCTCAGGCTTTCACTCCCCTTCTCCCAGTCACCACGGGGTGTTTTGAGGAGGTATCAAGGTTACAACTTCCTGGCAGTAGTTATTTCTACAGAAAAATGCAAGAATCTGCAAAGGGAAGCGAAGGTGTGCTGGCTGTTTGGCTGCTTCCTCGGTGCCATATAGCATCCCCAGGGATGTTGCCTTGCAAGGTTTGCTTCCCAAGGCCATAAGGTGGTTGATGGCTGAATGAGAAGCCTGGACATGGAGGGCCATTTCCTCCTGCTGCAGCGATCACTGCTCAGGTCTGCTGGCCACAGACCTGTTGCAGTCAAGACCATGCAAAACTTCTCCCAGTGTAGTGTGAAATTTGCTCCAAAAGAGCAGAAACATCTGGTTAGTACCAGGAAGTGGTTGCTGGCTGGGTTTGGCAGCAAGGGACTGTGCAGTTAATACACTCTTACCTCATCAGTAGGTGTCACTGCAGCAAAAGACAGGGTCCAGTGGAAAGTTTCAGAGGGGAACACAGAGGGGTACTTCAGCCAGCCAACCAGATGCAGTCAGTTCAGTGCTTCCTGACTACAGCCAGAGAATGGCTATGGATCTGGGTTTATGAATTGCTTGTAATAAGGCTATAGGAAATGAGAGATTAAGGAAATGAGTCATTAAGTGATTACAAAGACATGTGGAGCACACAGAGTTGTGGCCGCCAGTAACAGTGCGTTGAGCAACCGTAAATTTCTTCTACGGGGGTTTTGGGACTGTTCCTGCTGCACTCGTATGCAGTAGTGAGTTACGGTTCGGTGGATCTAGCTGAAATGAACCAGTAGCAAGCTTCAGTCGCTCTCAGCACAAAACCCACAAAAGAGATTTCTAAGGCTCAAAAATCACCCTCTTGATGCCAGGCCTGGTGACTTGTCCCAGGAGAAATTTTTCAACAGGTAAAAAACAGCCACCCTCTGACACAGCAGGATTTAGGTCTGGACTTTAGTATGAATGAGGGAGCTTTAACCAAGGCTCAGTCTGAACCTCTTTGTTGGGGCCAGATTCTGAAAGCTGGCAATGCGGCCCTATACTAGAAACAGCTTCTGACTTAGTTTCCACATCACTGTCAACAGAGCCACCAGCAGCTGCTCTTCCTCCGTCAAGGTGTTTCTCTGATGTGCTGGGAATGGCTTTCAGCAATTCTGTCACACATGAAAGTGTAGATAACCAGGTCTTGGGTCTGCAGAAAGTGGGGTGGAGAGGGCAGCAGTGAGGCTATGCTTGCTTGGCAGATGCACTGCTATCTAGTCACAGAAGTCATAAAAATGGACACTCCATGTGGTTTGGCAGTAAAACCCCTAAGTTTTTAATCCTGTCTTCTGGGAAGCACAGTCAAGAAAAAAAAGGCCTAAAATACAGAGCAGGTCAGCCTGCTGCCTGTTATCAAACCCAGACTCTACGGCTCTGCACAATGTTCTTGCAGGTTCTTGCTCCAAAATATGTTATGCAGCAGGTTCAACAATCATGTTGCCAAGCAGTCAAATACTATGGAAGGAGAAAATGAGGCAGTCAGGTATCTTTCATGCTATCCTATTGGATTTACTAAAGGCATACATAAAACACTGGTGGCCCAGATACAGAAGAAAATTAATGAGATAGGTTTTCTAAGTCCTTTCTGAGAATTTTTTTCACAGCATTTTGCCTACAGAGTGTCTTGGTTTTGTACCAGCACCTCTGCAAGTGCTAGCTTTCAAACTGGCTCAATGCTCTGTGTCTTGTTTACTGCTGGCTCCTCCAATATATCTAATTCCCCAACCTATTCTCTAGACAGGAACAGATGCAGGGAGGAAAAGGTACATTTGGTCCCCCCTCTGCCTGATAACAGACTGACATGTAATGAGGCCTCTCAAAACAGGTATCCTGGTTAAAAAATCCCCAAAGCCAAGTTTTCACTCCCTTTCTCTCAATTTTATTTTATATTTTCATTTAGTCTCCTCAGATCCTGGTCTGGTCTTCCAAGCAAACAGTATTTTGGGTGTATACTACTTTGCTTCACACAGAAGTTAATGGCAGCTGAGCCAAGGGTAGCTGCAATGCTTATAGTGACAGCTCAGTTTCACCCACTCCCCAGAATAACCACCCAGGCTCTGCGCAGAGAATGCAAACAAAAATCATTTCCTCATTGGTTTTGCTCCCTCATTTTCCCTTCTCTCATGGAGCTAGCTGTCTTAGGAGGCTGAGACACTTCAGAAATCTCTGCAGTGGGCTGACAGATGGGGGAGGATGGAGCAGAAAATCCACTGTTCATGCCGTTGTAGCAGGAGCAATAGTGCAAGCATTGGTGTGTGCAAAAGAGGCTCCATATATGAGAGTTCCTGACCCTGTGACTTTAAATCTGACTAGATAAGAGAGCCAAAGAGTGGGAGGTGAAACAGAAGCCCAGAGAGCTGAAAAGATTTGTCATAGCAGATCTGGGACTGGTGCCCAAGCCTTCTAAGCACAGCTGGGTGATGATATTATGGTTATTATTAATAATAATAATAGTTAGCGTGCCAAAAGCTGGTGTTAGAGTTGGACTAAAAGAGATCACCAAACTGAGCAGAGTGTGATGAATATTTTTGGCCAAAGAACATATCAGTGTTGATATCTTTCAAAATCTCACAGGTATTTTCAAAACAAATTTTACAATTAAAAATAGGTGTTACACTTAAAAGCAAGGGGGAAAAAAGTTTCTAAATTATCTAAGTAACTAATAAGTGTAAAAGCCTTTCAATTTCATTCCAATGAAACATTTAATTTAGATCCAAAATCAACCTTTTCCTTTCAACCAAAACCTCAAAAGATTATCATGTTTGTCGAGCCTTTCCTCCCTCTCTGATTTTCCATTTTGGTGATCAGACCAAAATACGTAGCACTCACCAAGATCCACACATAAATCCTAAGTAAAAAACGTGTCCCATGGACTACATTAAACTTTATTATGTAGACTTTTCAACAATGAAAATCTGTCTCCCAGGCATTTTAACTACATCACCACAGTAACTATCCTACCATGCTACAACTTCTACTACAATATTTCTTTGTTGCACAGATAACTGTGACCAAACCCTTGCTAACGTAATTCATGAGAGGGAGCAGCATGATTGAAACAATACTCAAGCTTCAGGGTTGACCTCTAAACCTGTCATAAGTCACAAGTGTCAAAATCAAGCAAAGTTATACAGGGGAGGTTATGAAATTTCATCACTTATACAGATGTTGGATTTTCTATGCCGTAATGACAGGCAACTTACTCAATTCTGTATGATCTGATGAAAAGAACAATTTTACTTTACTCTGATGGGTTTTTATTTTTAGATGATTCTCACCTTTTCTACAGCAGCTTATTTTCTGTACCGTCTTTAGAAAAGTTTCTTTTTGTTTGGTTTGTTAGTCTTTCTCTGTGTGAGACAATGCATCAACACCCTTCATTCTGAGGAAATTCAGCCAAGAACTGTATTGCAGAGATATTTGCTACCTGATGAAATGTAGAGATGAGTGGAAGTAGCTGTTTCACAGTGCAGTGTTTGCAAAAGCTTAGGAAAGGAAAAACAGAATAAGTGTGCCTGCAGCTGAAAGTGGAAGAAGAGAATCGAAGCAGAAGAAAAGTAACTGATCTAACAAGAATGCTACCAAGACATTGGACAGCTTCTCTTCTTGCAGAAAATGCCAAGTGATCTTAAACAATCAGGAGTAACTGGAGCTGCTGTTAGGTCTGGTCAGAAAAGCTCCCTCAGAGCTCTCTGTGTGTGTAACCTCCCCACCTGCCAAGGGGATACTTTCTGTTCTCACAAACACATCGAGATCCACAGGCAGGACAGCTGAAAACCCCGTTCTATTTGA
The DNA here is from genome assembly GCA_013400775.1 of Chaetops frenatus. Lineage (NCBI taxonomy): Eukaryota > Metazoa > Chordata > Aves > Passeriformes > Picathartidae > Chaetops > Chaetops frenatus. The sequence goes on along the minus strand of VZTR01020593.1, from coordinate 504,892 downwards.
TGTTGTCTGAAAGAAAATAGTCCCCACTAATGACTAAGTCTCCTGTGTTGCTTCATCCTTGCCATCCAAACACTTGTTGTACTCAGACTCCTAGATCTGCAGAGACAAGAGGTAGGCAAGAATTTTTGGATGTATCCAAACATAGGTTAGAAGAACACACCAAGAGTTCTCTAACTCCTTGGATTTTCCTGGAGTCACCTAATTACTTCAAGGGTTTCTCAGAAATACCTGGAGTTTCCCAGGCAGACTGGCCTTTGAGAGGCTGAATTGTGACTCCATCACAAGCCCAGTAATTCCACCCTGTATGAAGTCATGTTGTCCAGAGAGTGATAACATGCTGAAGAGATAAGCCTGTGCAGCAGAGCCTTGCCTTCAACTTACACATAAAACAGTGTCATGCTGAAAGCCCTCAGAAAAACACATGTACATTGAAGACAGATTTTGTTTTTTCCTGTTTCTTTTTCCTCCAGGGGAAACAAAATGAACTTTAATAAACTTGGGTGTCAGAGCACAGGAGAAAGCAATAATCCTAAAAATACAGCATCAGCAGGAGACATATGTATGGCTCAGAAAACCTAGGAGAGGAATAAAAATCAACAGCTATATCCAGACTGGCCACAATAGTTGCTCTAACATACAGGAGCAGCTCCTTTACCGATACCAGAAGGAACCAGGGTCTGACAGTCCAGCACTGTAACTCACTAAACATGATCCCAAATTCATTGAAGACTAAGATGCTTACTAAGTTTTCCAACTGAGAGGGGCACTGTGGTATATATAAGGAGGATGGTCAGTGTTACAGGGTGTTGATCTTGAGGTGCCAGTAAGATCTCTGAAGATGGACTATCCTCTGCAGTGCCCACCATTCCCATCAGGATGGCATGGGATCACACTGGGGAAGGGAATCAGAATTCACCAGCTTAATTGGAATAAAACACCACACAAACCACTTGATTTCCCATCTCCTGGCTGTTTTTATGGAACAAAATATTCAATAGACAGATAATAAGCTGAAGTTTCAAGGCCTATGTTTTTACAGAAGGTGAAACCTGATGTTCAGATGTGCTCTTCTGGATTTACAAATCTGGGTGATCTGTAGAAGATTTCTGTGCAGAAGGCTGACACACTAACAAATGCCACAACTATTCTGTGCTCTGCACAAAGAAATGCCACACAGTAGTCAGTGGATGATGTGCTAGTCCTCATTCTTCACCCCTGGCACTGAGCACAGCACATGCCCCATCTCTGGCCTTATTGTTTGGGCCCGCCCCCCTCTAGCTAAATATTAGTACTTTTCTGAATTTGGTAGCATGGCCAATTATAATGACATTTCAAGACAACTCTGAAACTGTAAATAAAATTAACAAACATGGTTGGGATTTGCAGCCTCTGAAGGAAGGCTTCAGGTGAAATACTTTTTCCACTTCCTTTTTCATATCTGTTCCATGGCTCTCCATGGGCATTCCAGTGATATTTAACCCTATCTGTACTGATCAGTGGTTGTTGCTATTGATGATTATGTTCCCTTGGATTCAAGAAGCAACATTTTAAATCAGGAGTCAATTATACATATGTGAAATAGCCCTTGGTTTGGAAAAACACCATGATTATGTCACGAGGCCCTTCAGGGACAACTAAATGCATCACTCTAGGTGCCACCCATACGCCTGGGGAATGCCTCCACTCCTCAGACAGAAACAGCCTCAGCAACACTCAAGTAAAGAAGGGACAGTGTGGGTAGGGAAAGCAAGGAAGAAAAGTAACTCCAGCTCACCCTTATAATGGCTGCATCAAAAAGGCAGGTTGAAAGACAGGTCGAAGGGCATGTGGAATGTCCCTACCCAAAGACAAAATCAGATCAACCCAACAGATATATTCAAAATTACCTGGCAATGAAGATTCCATGCCCTCTGTGCACAAATCTATCTCAGAGATTCACTGTTCTTACCGCTTAGACCATCTTCCCCGTTTTCCACTCTTTGGATAATCTATCATGGGCATGGACAAGAGGTGATCCCACATCATACTGTAGCTCTCCTCCCCGTATTGGAAGACCTCTGCAATCCAAAGCAATTCCACAATATCCAGAAATTTGCTTTGAAAGTTACTAACTTTGATACACCAGAAATATAAGTAAGCAAGTAACCCCATCAAGGAAACAAACAGCTGTGTTTGGAGGCATTCATGCAAGAGGAGACAGGGTGAGTGGCCAGCAGTGTGGAGGAACAAAGAAGCTTCTCTGGCCATTGCCAGTATTAATGAAAGACCAATCCTAGGAGTTTGCTCCAGCAGTTTTAGAAACAATAATAACAGTCCTCCCCCTCCCAACATGCTAAATCTGATCCTTGCTAATGTGAATTAATACCAGGTTTCAGTGCAGCCACTGGGGTAATGTGATACTCTGGAGTGCTGTAATCCTAAACAGAGCATTAGGAGAGCAGCTCACGCCACAGCTGTGGCTCCTTGCAGGTGTTTATTCCCCAAGCAGCCCCTTCAGCAGCAAGTTTCTGACAGCATGAGAGGCATGGGGGTAACTCTGTCATGGTTGGATAATAAGTTTCTCTGGAATAAATATGCTGGTCCAGTGCTGGCAGTACCAGGAGGGCTGGAAAGGGGGAAGCCTGAAGTGCTATGGTTCTCTGTTTACTATGCACAAAAGAAGAGAGAAGCAGGTGAATGAACGAAATAGATACCTGTGAGTGACCCCCTTTCCCTGGGGACTGGGCACACAGTGCCTGTGCACACGTGTTCTCTTTGTTCCTGTGAGTGCTGTTCCTCCTGCCTCCGTCCCACCACATCCCCTTATCCTCCCCCTGCAACCAGTCCTGGCTCACACATTTAATCAACAATCCCCACTATTCATTTTTCAGGGGCACCAAAGGGAAACAGAAGTCTCTCAAGGAAAGTTCTGCCTCCTCTGGGACTGCCCTGCTTTCCCTCCACCCATCCTTCAGCATCCTCCTCCCCCAAGCTTCCCTCGGTGCCTGTCTGCAGCCACAACTCGATATTAGGTTTCAGCAGGCCTCCAGCTGACCCGGTGGGTTCATCCTGTAAAAATACCTCTTGTGCTGTTCATCTCTCTGATTACTCCTGCCTCGTAACAGGTGGGGCTGCCAGCTCAAAGGGGGAGAGCAGGATGGGAGAGCTGTCTTTTAGCTGCATGCCCTCCTCCTAGGGAAACAAAAAGCCCCATTTGTTTACTCCCCCAGCTAAGTCCCCAAGGTCTTGGGGTTTTCAGAGAAGAGCTTTTCGTAAGTCCATTTGTTTTTTTAAGTTCAAAACCACTGGAGTCAATGGAGGGACATGAACAGCACTTGCCAAGCTGAATTTCCAGCAGGACCTCTTTCTCTTTGGATGCAGGCCTCCATCAAATTCCCAGCTGACCCTCTCATCCCTGCAGGAACAGGTCGGAAATTTAATTAGTCTCAAAAAATTCAGTGCTTCCACATTATCTCTTGGGCCAAGAACTGCCCTTCCTGGCAGTTGTCTCTTCAGCTTTCAGTCATGGTTGCTCTCAGAGAGTAGAGAAAGAGGATGGAAACAACTACAAAATATCAAAATATTTTGAGTTCCAGATACTTCTATTTAACTCAGAGTAGTGGGTCAGGTTTTAACAGTATGCAGCATGGGTGAGTTTAAGATGTAGATCTTAACTCATTGGCTTGTTTTACTTCTGCAGTGATATCACCCAGGGAATATTGTTTAAAAGTGCAAAAGTGTTTCCTCTTGCTGTTGATAGCAACATTACATTTCTTCAGGAATCAGGGAGTCGTGGACCACTTGGTGTCTGAGATTTGTCCAGATAAATAAGGAATTGCTTAAACAGTTTCTATCCAAATCAGGAGGGATTTAAATGCACAAACCTTATAGAAGTTCTCAAAGAAACAAGAATGGAGAAGCTCCAGGGATAGAAAATAGCCACAATCTTTCTGAAGAGCAGTTAGCTGCCCAAGAATTAATTTTAGAGTTACATTGGAGGACAGAAGAAGAAAAAGCTAGATATGAAACTAGAGAATTTATTTCTAAGCCCTCTTTCCATCCCTCAAAAGAAAATCTTTGAAAGAAATTATGCATACAGGGAAAGTGAATGTTTGGGAGAGAAGTATTCACCTTCATCAGCCTGCAAATCTCTAATCCACATTTAGAGGTGGAAAGAGAATCTGTACAGCAGGTTATAGCCTGCGTTTTCTTTGTTGCCTTTCACATACTTCTATTTCCTAATGCATTATTTCAGACGAGACTTACCCAGCATAGAAATGCTGTATTCTTAAAATGACCAGATACTTGACTGGTGATTTCCTAACTCCCTAGAAGTCTGCATTATATCTGATATATGAGATTCAAGAGACCTTGGATGGAGACATTGAGAGGTGGATTTTTTTCTTACTTCCTTGCAAAGTTGTAATGAGGAATTTTTTAAGGATTCTTCCACCTAATAGGGGAAAGATATTGATTGACATTGACTTTGTCACCTATAAGGCACAGCAGTTCTCAAAGATAAGTGATGTAGCAAGACTGAAGGGGAATAGCCAGAATGAAGGAGGACTTCAGAGTCATTTTTTCATAAGAGGACACTTTCTGTGCCCTCATCAAACAACCTAAGTACTATGTTTCTATTTCTTGGTTAACAATCTTCTCTATTGTCCCTCCCACATTTTTCTCTATTTCACAATGAAAATCGTCAAAATTACTTAACTTCCCTGTTTTCATTTTTCTGCTCAAGCAGTTCAACTTCGGAAATGTGGGCAATGAGAATTAATGCATTTTTCAACAGACACAGAGTTGCTGATGAAGTCTGAAATATACTTCTAGGTCATCTCTGCATATGGATAATTGCAGACTCTTTTGGAAGAAGAAACTCCTTTCTTGTCTTATACTCATCCCTGCTTTCATCAGTGCCCTTTAAGTTATTGTTCCTCACCTAAAAAAAAAATCTGCAAATTATAAAAGGACAATGATTTGTCTGTCTTTCATTTCCATAGTGCCAAAGTGAAGCACAAAGGACTAATATATTATACTGTGTGATATTTGTTTCTACTTCACACACAGAAGAACATTATGTCTTTTTATTCTTCTATGTCTCTCTTGCTTGTATTTCTTGGAAAAGGGAATTGGAGTTGTTGCTGAGAATTTAATAGATGTTGTGTTTAAAATTGACCCATTTTCACAAAATTTCATCAGTCCAATGTGGCTGAAGCCGTTGAAAATAAATGTATTTTCCAATAGTCATCACTTTTTTTCAGACCTTCATTCTCATTTTTGAGATGAAAGCAGACTGGAAAGAGCCACTGAGTCCATTTGTCCAAATACTATAGAGACCCCAACATTACCAAACCCTGGAAGTATCATCATTATGAGTACTTTGAAATCATAAAGCAGGTGACATGATCTACTGTGTGTGTTCTTGCTGTGCCTGCTTGGCACAAGCTTCCTAAAAGCTTCAGGAGTTACTCTGGGGATGAATTTTTTCTGCAGGGGTCTTCCATTTACTTTGATTTATTGTGATCATTCAATGTGTATTCTCATTTGGATGGCCAGGGATTTACACACATAGCTTCCATTAACACTAAAGGGTGATACCATTAAGACAAATGTACAGTTAATCTCTGGCACTGTGGAGATAAAAATATCCCTCAGAGAGTGCTCTCGCTGGGCTGGAAACATTCATTATCTGAGTTGCATTTCACAGCGTGAAGCACCTTTAGAGGCTGCTTTATAATTTTACAGCCCCTACCCTTCTTTCTTAGGGGGAAGGAGAAGAGAGCAAAAGAGGACCTATCCATGGGAGAGATGAAGGACAGTGAGATTGCTTCCTTCAAGCCCCAGAGCACAGTGTTCCACATGAATAGCAGAGAGGATCAGATGATTTTTGATCTCTTTCCTGGATCATCATCATTATTTCAGGATTGCCTAAGACCACCAGGGCACTCGCTGCTTTTATTTTAGCAGTATCACAGTAGCTCTTGGAGGGGGAGCTTCCTAATCTTTCCTCAAGTCATAGCAACGAATAGACACATGAAACAAGAGATGATCCATACTCAGAAGAACCTACAATAGACAAAGGAGTACAGTCTGGTGGAAATCCAAATCTTAAGAGACCAGAAACATCTTTTCATTGCTCCTCATCTACCTACAGTTCAGCAGGGTTTGACATCACAGGGGTTGAGTACTGCAGTGTGTTTATCCCGAGTAAATGTAGATACTTCACCACTGTCAAGCAAAAGTATGCCCAGCCTTCTCCAGAAAGTCATGATCAGAAAGGTGTATAGAACCCAAGGGTCTGTCTCACAGCTCTTTTCTCAAAGTCTTAAAATGAGTCTCTGCATGATACAGTTCATTTCCATGCTTTCCTAACTGAAGAGATGTTATTTCTGATCTGTGAACCACCCTGCTGCAGAGCACCCATAGCATGCCCAAAATACCCAAAGGAATTGATGAGGTGGACTTTTCCTGTTAGACCACCACAAGGAACAAGAAACTGAGGTAGTACAATGCAGAATAGCAAGGTACTTCATATTCTTACAGCTTTTTCTTTTTCCCCTCACAATTTCTCTGTGTCTCTTTTACAGCCAACATAATTCATTGAAGCAAACCAGAGGAAAACAACTTGGATGTGTCTACATTAGAGGCTGGCACTATTTTTTTTCTCAATTGTTTAGTGAAACCATTTAGATCACCAGCATAGGCCCAGAGACACTTTGCTTTGGGCAGAAATTGTGCCTTTGGGTTTATTCTGTCTACAACTTTATTATTACATTGGACATCATGACACATTTTAAGTGGTTCCCTGTCTTCATCTGTAACTGAATATTGTGCTTAGATAGCCCATTAGGCTCTCTTGCCATGGTAATACACATTCTGTACTTCAAACACCACTAAACAGTTTTCCATTCGGGCAGGTGATTCCCAGTTTGTAAATGCAAAATATCGTTCAAAAACCTGACCCTGCAAAACTCCTACAAATATTACAAGATCCCCAGAAAATGCAGAAACATTTTATCTGTTCTATGTAAACGGCAAATGAAAGCAGTGAGGAGGACGAGGCAGGGAATGAATGCAGTTGTCATTTAATTGCTTTTAAAGATTTTTGTCATATTTTTCCCATTTCCCCCCACCCTGCCCAACACCAGAGTATCATGCATGTAACAGAATCAGTTCTGATTAGAAGGTTTTGTTACAGCTGTAATAACCTTCCACACAGGAAAATTCCCCTGAGACCTATATTTCATCTCAACTTTCCCTACCGCGTTAAACAGCAGGTTTGATTCTGGAAAGCAGAGATTAAAATTCTCTCCTCCCGCACTCAACACTGGAAAGTAATGAGAATTGACAATTCCGAGGCTCGCTGTGAAACTAGCATGGTCTGGACCAAAACTGCCTCTGTGATAACAGGTTTGGGAATGTTTCCACTTTCATCTGTTTATTTATTTTTCTTATTTATTTTTCTTAGGCTTGTGATTTAGGGGAGAGAGGGTGGGATGAGGAAAAAAAGGGAAGAAAAAAGGGAGTCAGTAGCTTGGCAGCACACAGCCTAAATCTAAACACCACACACACTCACTATACCCTGGAAAGACCTGGATCCTATACAACAATTTCTTTAACACCATCACTTGGATAAACCAGCAACTTACTTGGAAAGAATATTTGCTTTCCTAGAATTCATGTAACTAAGAGATAAAACGACCTTGAGAGATGGCAGCATACCTTGTAAAATACATTAACTCTATCAGAGCAAGTCCCACTGAAGATCCTCCTGTGTCCATCCTGTAGCAAATCAGACGGGAAAAGAAGTGTGGCAAATCCTTGCCAATGGGTCTTACTGCACTAACATCCTCATGTTTCACCTCTGGCCTCAGCTATAATGGCTTAAAAGGGAGACTAAAAATCTCCAGTCAGCATCATCTGTGAGCACTGACAAACTGAACACAAACTTGACTTGACCCATCCTTAGTCCTCCTCATTCAAATGATGACTTTGACCCACTTTGCTGCCCTTTGAAATCAGCTGGCAGTCCAGTTACCATGAGGTGTGTCCCAAAGTGGTAGTCCCTTGGACTGTTCTCTTGAACTATTTCTGTCCCCATGGTCCTGCAGCAGTGATTTTTAAGAGGAAAACGAGGACTGAGAGAGTCAGGCAGCAGCCAGACAAATCTGCTGTGAAACTGCTTCAGAAGCTATCAGTTGTGTGAAGACCAGAAATGAGTGAGTATGGATTCTGAGGCATAATGTTATTTGGCTGGATTTTCTGGTGTTTAAAAATAATGTTTTCCCTGCTGTAATTTTTCCCTTCAGAAGGTTTCTTTTCCCTCTACCTTAGATGCCTATTTTCCCAATAATATTAGGAACACAACACTTCTTTCCACCCTCCGTCATTTTTGATCAGTGAATAGATTCAATGTTATTAGTGGGTGACTGACAAATGGAGTGAATGGTAACTCGTGCTTGCTTGAAAAAGAGTACATAAGAAAATTCAAAAGGGTCATGGAAGAACCTCACTGGGATCATTTTGAGAGGAGAGATAAAAGGGGCCACTTGGGAGGGAGAAGCAGCAGGAGCTGAGGTTTGGATACTTTTTACTGGTTACTGTATACCCAGATGTTTTGCCTGTAAGGAAAATTGTTTCATGTTTCAGCACATTTCTACAAATAGAGATTTTGACAGCTTCCACTTTTTTCTCCGTTTTAGATGATGCTCTAAGACCAGGTGCAGCAAACCTTTTGGAATTAACTCCACGGAGACCTCTTTCCCAAAGCAGAGGTATTCCAGCTGTAATAAGATAACACTGACATTCACCCTCACAGTTCAGTTTGTCACCCCTCTTGCTCAGAAACGAGGGTTTTCATCCCTTCCTTGTACACAATCCTGGGTTTCATCCACAGTTGACTGTGTTTCACTCTCAGCTGAGCTGACCTAGAGGGATGAATGCTTCTTTCTGCTGAGAAAATTCTCCATCTTTTCTGTGCATTTCTCAGTTGTCATCACTCTGCAAAAGACCATTGAACCAAGCTTCAGCAAGACCTTTGAAGTAACAGCATGGAAGGGTTTACCTGATGAGCCCTTGTCCCCTGCTGAGCCTGTAGCTGTTCGGGAACAGCTCCCCCGGAGCTGCTGCACCTTCATGCTTTTCTTTGGAAAGAGGGAGCAGTGTTAAAATCGGGACTGGTGATGGAAAAGCAGCAAAGAGCCAGAGTTGCAGGGAAGGGGACACAGATGTACCTCTCCAATTGTCTATCCTGTGTTAGGGGTTTGCATGGCTGTGAAATGCAGAGACAGATGGTCTGTGCACCCCTCTCCCCATTCCTCCAGTCCTAGGAGAAAGGTGAAAGAAAGAGGTCTGCAAAGCAACAAAGTCATGATTTAAAAAGGCCAGAAACTTGTGCAGCAACTCTGCAAAGGCTCATGCAAACACACACACCTTTGGCTGCTGGAACCTGTTTGGCTGCCAGAGTGGACATGAGCCAGAAGACCAGGTCACCCAAAAAAGCCAAAAAATAATAAAAAACCCCAAACCGACAACAACAAAAAGCAAGAGATAACACACAGTACTCCTCCAAAATAATAACAGGATCAGCTCCATGACAGGCATATTGAAGATAAAGGAGCCCTCACCAGGGATGTATTTGCCCTGGTGTAATTAATTCACTTTTGGAAGGGTTGCCAGCAGGGATCTCAGATTAAAATCTCTCTCTCCTGCAGTAGGAAGCACCTCCAGGAGCTCAGCATCTCCCCTCCCTTCCCCACAGTGTGAAGTACCATTCCAAGTCCCAGTGTGAGACTTGAACCTGCAGTGACCTCCTGAGCCCTGCAGTGAAGGATGTATGAGCCAATGAGTCATGTTGACTCTGGCTTGAATCTAAATGGGCCTCTTCTCTCATACCAGAGAAACCACGTTCACACAGCCACCGAAGCTCCCTGTATCGGATAACCCTTCATGCAGGAGCTGGGTGGTGCTTGTTGCTGTCATCCTTGCCAGGAGGGAAGGGGTGAGCAATGGGGTGGGGACGTCAAAACCCAGTTAATCCAGAAGTTACATCCTCTCTGTAATTTAGGGTGCAGGAGAAATTGTCATCCTATTTGAACAGTAGAGACTAAACTAGCCCTCTGGTTAATGAAAATGATGACTTCTCTTTCTCTGTGGGTGGTCTTTTTCTTTGTAGGGAGAGAACAAGGGATTGTTGTTCAATGCATCTTTTGAGAGGTCACTTTTTACTTGCCTATCCTGTACACAACCAAGTCACCTTCCAGGGTTTTTTTTATGACATCATGAAGGTACCTTTGGGTCTTCCAAATTGCCTCCCACTGTGCTCTAGATAGCAAAATTGGTGGCCACTCTTAGCTCACTTTCTCCGTGCTCCTTACAGATCTCCAGCTTGAGATCTCCACATCCCCTCTGCAGGCATTGCCTGAGTGAAGCTGAAGAAAATTGTGAGCAGACAGGTAGGCAAGCTCCCACAGAAATCCTCAGAAGGGAGAGTAGGAGTTTATGACCAAACTGGTGATATTGCTGGACCATGTCTGGGAGGCAACAGCTTTCAGATGAGATCAAGTGAGCCTCCCAGTCATAGATGCCGTGAGAGGGTCTGTGACTCACTGAGGAAAAGGAGGGAATGGTTATTTCCTGGCAGGATGCCAACTTAACATTATATGGAAGTGACTTTTACCCACTACTGAAAAGCAGGCTACTCTCAGCTGGAAGGAGCAGCTGGTCAGCAGGACACTTATTCACACTTCACTTGAGGTGCTCAGGTGGTTGAGAGTTTAACACTCCATGTCTGGGTGGAGTATTCTGTATCCAATTGTAAGTACAGGCTGATGAACTCCAGTTACTCATGCTGATATTTGCCAGGACACTGACCATTTGAAACAGAGGTTATCCTCTGCCTGATTCTCTCTATCTGCCTGATAACCAGCAGGATATTTGTGCTAGAATATTTTGCTTTTGTCTGCCTGCTTGTCTTTCAGTTGCAGCTGAACAAAGAGAGCATTGTTTTCATGATATCAAAACTGATTTCGCATCGATGGGCTGAAGTTGCCAGCTATACATCAAGGGAAATATATATCAGCCAGACCAACACCTCCTTTCTCAGCTCCTGCAACCACCCACTTCCTGCCCCCCCAGAGATATGTCAGTATCTACTCACAAGCCCTCTCGCAATTCTGCACCCTCCCTGATGCTCTCTGTTACCTATTGACATCCTTAATGGCTGCAAGGGAATACAAATTGGTATTGATAGGAAACCTGAGAAAGCAACGGAGAGATTTACCTGTCATGAAAACACTAGATTTTCCTTTCCTTATTCATATTGTGGTTCATTGGGCTGTCATGTAATGCAAATAACATTCATGGCATTAGCTTGTACTTAAAATAAATGCTTCCTGTGGTTCTTACATATCTCCATTTCATCATATANAAAAAAAAAAAGGAAGGAGAAAACTTCATTGCCTTCTGTACTCCACTGATGCACATGTTTGTCCTGCAGACATGAGTGCGTGGGCTGCACAGCTGTGATTCTGGTTTCTGTGTACTGTTTCTTTAAGTATGAGTAGGCAGCCTGCCTGTAGGGCTGGGATGGTGCAAATCTGGAAAGCCATTTAAGAGAAAGGAGAAGGAGGTACCTTTTGCAATGTCATTCCTGTAGGGAAGCACAAGGTAGAAAAAATTCAATGGCAAACAAGCCCTTCAAGTGAAACCCCGGTTCAGTGTTTCTCCAGAGCGACAACCAAAACATTCAGATAAATTTCCCCAGCCAGGGCTGTTCTCTGAGGAAACCTCTGCTCCAAGAGCTGGCTCTGCTGAACAGCCAGTTGGATGACCCTGCCTAAGGCTGGCTGTTTCTGTGGCCAGCAGCCCATGGTGGAGCAGAGTGCCCAACACCATGCACAGATCCTCTGACCACTGACAGCCCAACTGGTGGGTCTCCAGCCCACACTGCAGTCACATTCTCCATGCTGACCTGCAGGAAGTGCCAGGCTGGCTGGGGTCCCTCGGCTGCTCCCCCTCCAAGCATACACTCCTCCCTTGTGCTCTGCAATTTCTTCAACCCATCAGTGCAAGGGAGTCCCCTGCAGATCTTCTGAGACATCTCTAAGGACGTTAAGTCCACACCACAAGGCAAAGAGCAGTGTGAGAACAGAATTAAGCAACCTATAGCTTATAGCTCCATCACACCGTTGGCTGCAGCTCAAACTTAAAATGCCTGTGCTTGGGTTTAGGACAGGACAAAACCTGGAATAACTCTTGATGGGATGGACTGTAGCCTAAGGCATCATCTACAATTCCCACTTGTGCGGATGCACATGGACAAGAGCTTGGGCCCAGCCTAAGGCAGGGAGCAAGTTCCTTCCCTGGCAGCCAGCCCGTGTCCGTGCCCACGCGCATGGGCCTGGGCCCATGCAAACACACCACGCTGCTTCCATAGACACTGCTTTGTAGCAGCTACACTCAGCTCCTCTTACTTTATGTGACTCCCAAGCTCTCCCTGCCCGTGCTATTATTTTCCTTTTCCCTTTTCTTTCCAAATGGAGAAGAAGGACTTGTCCAGAATCCAGCAGCAAGCCAACACCAGAACTGGGAGAGCAACCCAGCCCTTCTGACTCCAGTGCCGCAGGCTTCGTCTGCTAGACAGGAGTGTTGGTCGTGTTTGAATAATGACATTATCTCTGCTAGACTAGTCAAGGCCCAGAAGTGAGTCATTTTGTTCCATCATCCACTCCATGAGCTTCAATGGGTTGCTGCATATGTCTCCAGATGACTGGAGAAGTTACCTATAACACAGGACATTTTTTGTTCCAGTTATTGGGGCTTGGGGTAGGTTTGTTTTGAAACCACAGTTTAAAAAAAAAAAAATAGAAAAGAATCTATCAGACCCCATGGGGCAGAACTGCAAACATATTGCTGTCACTGCTAAGTGATTTTTTTGTTGCATGCACACGTGGTCATTTCAAAGAAACATTAGCAATAGAGGTAAAGCATGTAGGTCATATGCAAACTGGTTATAAATGAATTTCTGTGGTGCTGTGCTCTACATAAACCAGGAGTGATATCAAAAGACTGCCTGGTCATGTTTGTTATATGAGATTTGGGCATATATTTGGAATCAGTGTTCATACAGAGGTCAGTGAGGGACAAGACGCTAGCTGGTTTTGATTACTCAAAAAATAATGGCTTATTAATATGATTTAGGCGTATCCACAGGAGAAGACACAGATGCACTAGATTATTTAGTTGACTCAGTCAAATATTTAGTTGACTCTGTCAAAGAAGTAGCCACAGTGTTGATCTCTCTGCTCCTTTCATCTCACACAGCAGGAATCAAAGTTGTGTGTTTGTCAACAGGGGAATGAAGCCACGAGTCAGCATTCAGCAAATGCTTCCAGTCCTATACAAACGGTTACTTTAGCACTTGACAGTTTTAGATAACCTTCATGGAGGCAGAGAAATACCAAATAATTTTATCTTGGAGCTTAAGGCTCCAGGAACAGTGGTGGACATAAGTTTTTGGTGTTCCTCACCTACAATAGCAATGTTTTATAGCCTGTCCTCTTCAGATGAACCTGTCATGCCACGAGGACAGAAGGAGATGGTGTGTCCCTGTTGTATTCCACAGCAGGCTCCTGAGCTGCCCACGGGCAGGCAAAGTCACGTTAGGCTCTCTGCCTCCAGGACATCCACCTCAGCCACTGCAAAGGACCCCAATACAGGTGTGATTTCAGCTAAGTTTGTCAAACCTTGTGACTTTGCAGAAACTGCACCATTTTGGTTCCCAGGTAACACTTTGAGGGTGAAAGGCTCAGAGATCTCCCTGCCTTGCAGCTACTACATCACACATGGAGACTGAGTCTCTTCATTGCATTTTCAGGGCTTTATGACTCTGATTTCTATTTGTCTGTGCTCATAAACAGAGAACCACACTTGGACTGGTCTCTTGATAGTGCTGAATCCCAATATTCAGCTCATGACTTAGGGACAGGTGAGGGCTTTTACACTTCTCTTTCACAAATGAGAATCACCTGTAGATTCTCTAAGACACCTTTCTATAGAAGTACACTCCATGTCTCTACGTTTGCTTCCCTGCTAAAAGGGTTCAAAGGCCAGCACATTTTAGAAGTGATAAGAGCTCTATCCAATGCTTGTGCTCATGAATTCCCTCTCTTCAGCCAAATTTCCTAACTGCCTTGTTTATTTATTATAATTCCCCCTGGTTCAACAATATAGCTGGATCTTGAAGTAGGTCTTGCACAGCTTGAAAAGAAATTTTGAAAGGGTTGTTATTTTATGCACTGCAAAGAAAGCAGATAAAGACCTCTGTAGGTGCCTGAAGTCAAACTTTCCTTGTGCCAAGAGAAAGAAGAAAACACATTTAAAATTCTACACTGTATGGCACCTGTTATGAAAGGGAACACTGCTTATAAAAGCAGTCCCAAAATTTGAACCAATGGTTTTTCAAATCCCTGAAAAGACATTTGCTATACTACTACAGTGAGTGATGGATCAGGGAGACAGAAAAGAGAGAAATGACACAGTAGTTTTGCTTGTTTTCACAGACAAGAGTCTTGTGGATAAAACAATTTGTCCCCAGAATAAATCCTGGAAACAGGGAAAGCTCCTAGATAAGCTTTTTTGCTAGTCCACCCTCAAATCTGGGGAGACAGTATAAGAACATGGCACTATCAGACTTGTCATGAATCTGAAATGGCAGCCCCTTCTTGCATGTCATGACCTTGGTCTCTCACATGGGGTTGCACCTCAAGCTGACCTTTATGGGTGGGACTGTAAAGAGAGGAGATAATGGGTTTTGGAGTGCTTTGCTTTAGAAACTGCCAGGCTAAATCCAGTTCATACCTAGAGGTGCTGAAAGTGATTAGCATCTGAGGGCTGCTCAGCAAATCGTTGGTCTCCAGTTCCCTTCCTTTGAGATGACTGTACAAAAAACCACCTTTGTTACTGGCACTAATTCAGATCTTTTCTGCCAGTATTAAGCCTGGGCTGCATGACCTGTTGTGCCAGTAAAAGCTGCCTTCTGTCAGCACAGCCTGTGTCCACATCCAATGCTGAGGCCTGGAAGGGGGTAAAACTTTGTCTTTCTCTTAAGTCTCTCCCAAAAAAATCCAACCCTTTCCTGGCACCATGCCACTGGTGCAGATGGTGGATGCTACATTTTTCCTGCCAGTTCAAACACTGCCAGAGCAAGTTTCCCACAATCCCATTGAATCCTAACCATTTTCAAGGTCTGGTCACATCTTTAAGTATCACTGCTCAGAGGAAATGGAAGCCTAGCCACAAAGCTCTCATCCATGCAGAGCCTGATCCCAGGTCCTGCTGTGCTCTAACCTGTGTCTGTGCTTCCTCAGCTAGAGAAGCACCTAGCACGACGCAGAGAGGAGCCTGGGTCCCAAGTAAAACATTTGCATCATAGACAGAGTCTTACAGACCTGGCATGATCCAGTGTGAGAGCAGAAACAAAGGCCTGCAAAGGGGCTGGGGCTGATCAGGTGATGGAGCCAGAACTCCAGCCCAGGTCGGTGTAGGTGGAAAATGGGGACTAGGAATGACCTCGTTGGGTCAGCCTGAGAAAGAAAGACAAGCCTTCTCTCTTTGGCACTCCCATTAACTTATTGCCAGAGACACTCACTGACACTGAAATTTAGAAGCTATTTGCAAGCTTTCATAAACACCTTGTGCAAACTCCCCTGTTGAGCTCACAGAAGGCAACTGTTCTAGCTGCTCGTGGAACCTCAACGTCCTGCCTGTGCCAGAAGCTGAGGAAAAAAAATATAGTTTTGGGATGGCCCTTCATTACTTCATTCCTCACCTTGAGTGAAAATATTACAGGTGGACAGGGAAAAACCAGTCTGACAAATCTTCTGGTGTGGGGTGCCCAGATCAGTGGGAAACACTATAAAGGGAAGAATGGAAATCCACTTCCAGAGATACTGAAAACATGACTGGGCAATGTACAAGAGTAGGAACAAGCATTCATTAGGGTGATATGGCTTAACATAAGCTTTGGGAGTGATATGTCTTAACATGAGCTTTGGGTTTCATCAGATATTTTTCTCCTTGAAGGGATGATGTCTACATAACCAAGGATGAAACTCCTTTACTACCAGATGTCCAAGGCTGACTCTAACACAAAAGGCCAATTTAGAAAACTAGAACTGAGCTCTGTCTTAGATGTCCCAGAAGCATTAGGATGTAAGTATCGACACATTTTGAGAGCACCAGCCCTTCCTCTTAAAACTTTTTCACACCCTGATGCAACCCCAGAAGCCTAAAAGCCCAGGTAACGACACATATCTTAAAAATATAACAATTCTTCCCTCTGCTTATCCCATTGGAAGGAGTTTGCTTTTTTAGAACATTTGCCACATCAAAGGATGGGCATGCACAGGTAGGGTGGCAGTTTTTCTTGGCAGTTTTTTTTAATTTCCAATGGGTTTCCAAATAACAGTAGATAGTTTTTCTACTGTTTTCACTTTTCCTCAACTTTGAATGTTAGTTTTATTTTCTGTAATATTGCTAGCCCATTACCCCATTTTGTACCTATAAGTTGTACATAGGGAAACAAAATGAGGAAGAAGAAATGTGGGTGAATTGTTCTGATTTCTGGGTAAAAAACAATTTTGCTCACCAGTGTCATGTTTTCTCTTCTGCCTGGATCTGTCAGGAGCTTCCTCCAAGGTCTCAGCAGGATACCAAACTTGCTTAAAGAAATGTATGAGGCGAATCCTTTACTGTGTGTGCATGTGCATGTGCATAACTGAATGTTTGCAAGAGAGGCCACAAAGTGAGCACCATTTCAAAAGCCCCTGTTTGTCTTGGCATCTTTCTCCTCTCCATTTTTGTTAATTAGTTGACGAACTCTTACTTGTGCCTGATGTCCTTCCAAATGAGAAGAGCCTTCAGCCAACTGTGCACCATTATTCAAACCTTCAGTTATTGCTCTGCAAAAGCCTCTTCAAAGCCCGGCCTGCTGCCCCTGTTTCTGTTTATCAAACAGCTGTGTTGAGGTTGGCTGTGTTCGGTCAAGTTCAAGGAGAGGAGCTGCCAAAATTGTGAGAGGGCGAGCAGGGGAAAGTGAAAATGCCTCTCACCTCACAGGGAGTGAGAAAAGGGAAAATGGCAGATGCTGGTCCAGGATGCTATAAATAACCAGTTTGGCACCACTGCACAAGAAACAGCTTGGCTAGCTCTCTCTTCTCTTCTCTTCTCCCTCCCCACTTGTGTATTTAACCCGCTGCAGCATTTACTGAGGGAGGAGGCTGTGTCAGGCAGAAGACCTCTCTCCAGGTAACCCTTTGCACACCACACAGATCTTCAACAGAAACAAAAAAAAGCAATGGACCTAGTCTGGGTCAAGGCTCCTTGGCTTTCAAGTGTTTACTGATGAAAGAAGCTCTCAAGCGGGATGACATCAAGTGTAAAATTAAGTAGAGATTGATAAGTGTGTTTCAGTCCCTTGATTATAATAAACCCATTGGGATAAATGAGTGGAGAGGAGGAAAAATTATCAGCTTTTTACCAAAGGGAATGTGTATTGACCGAGATGATGGGCAGACCTTATTGCAAGACACATGAAGGTATTTCTTCAGCTTAGTTTATGCAGGAATTGTGCAAAAATCCCAAGAGTCTTTCTCTAGAAGTGTGGACATTAGGAAGGGCCACTAGCTCAGAGATAACTAAGTAGGGGAATGGAATTAACAATTAAAAGAATGCTGGGAAAGAGCCCAGGAAAACGCTTCAAGCTCTCTGGAGGTTTTGGATGTTTTGCCTGTTTTAAGATACTCCAATGTTTTCTCCACTGTGAAGAGTGTTTCTTAGTTTTGACAAAATGCACTCACCTCCTCCACAGTGTAAAGAACTTTAAATCAAAAGAGATTAGTCTCTTATCCAGTAGTCCCTCTGAGCACAGATAAATGTGTTGTGTTTATCTGCCATTGGCACCAGGTTGGCCCAGGCAGAGTGATTAATACCCACCTGAGGCTGAGGGATAATCCCTGTGCTCCAGTCTTTGCCTCAGCTGTGTGTTGGGGAACAGAACCACAGAATGTGTGAAAGTAGAGACACAGCTGGTTTTCAGAGAGCTTCCTAGGCAGAACACACTTTGTAGCAATCCAGGAGAGAGAAACATTTCATTGCAGATATTCCTAAAAGACAAGATTTTCAAGGCGTCCTTCTGGCAAAACCATTTGTTTCCTTTGTTTTTTCAAGAAACCTCTTTCAGAGTTTCCCCTCAGAACAGTTTTTTTCCATCTCTTCAAATAACCTAGACATCATCATGATCCTCACTTCAGGGTCCAAGGCAAGGTTCCCATCAGTGTCTCCATTTACTGACCTCTCTCCCTCCTTGTCAGCACTTTAGAGGGGTCTTCCCTGGGTCCCTTTGTTCCAGGTCTCCCTGACCTTGGCTGCCTCTTAGCAAAGTCCTTGGACCATCAGTCTCACACTCTCTTTGTTACTTGATTTGGCCAGCTCTCTTGTTTTCCATTCCCCTCTGGTATCCTTGTCAGTATCCCTGATAGCGCTCTGCCCCACTCCATTTGTCTTCCTTCAAAGCTTCTTGTGATATCTCTTTTCTAATCTCTTCAACATCCCTGTCCCTGTGTTATTCTCTTTTGCACAAAATCTCAGCAACCACCGGACATAATCATCTGCTCAGTTTACACTTGCCTTGTTCCTAGAACAGGCTCTGTGCAAGTGACTGTATTTATTACCAGCAGAAAAAAAATGGTCCAAAACTTTAGGCACATCTCTGGGTTTAAGGTGGAAGATACACGTTTCAGGGAACACCTATGTAAAAACATGTCAACTTGAAATACTCTTTGAATGCAGCCCTAGATCACTTTCCTTCTCTGCCGTATTCAACAAGAACTTATTATTCTTTCATCCAGAACCCTAAATCCCATCTTTTAAGTTGGTCACAAAGCTGAGGTTTACCAAAGGAGTAAGAGAAACAGAGGCCACATGGCGTGTTTGTAGCTTTGGATGTGCCTTTCAGCTACTGGTAGCACAGCGATTAATGAAATAGCAACGAGCCTCCTTCAGTGGAGTAAGTAGTGGAAAGAAACCAACCACTAAAAATGTTCTCAGAATAGTGCTCTCCTAAATTAACAAATTACAGAGGACTTTTTTCTTTTTTTGCGTCTTTTGAAAGTAGTTGTTGAAGGTAAATTTATCTTAGGAAGGGCCTGATTAAACAGGGGTTGTGTATCTCTACCTGGGAGACTTGGGTTGTAATGTACCTGGTACAGAAATGCAATATTCATGCCAGCTCAGGTGCCTGAGAGCAGGAGTGAAGTTATTATACCAAGTTTCTTAAAGCCCCTCCAATAATTCTGCCAAGGCCTGGTCAGGTTTTCTCCAAAATATCTTGTTTGACTCAGAGACAGACATGATGAAAGCTGATCATTTGGTCACATAAACTTACCATTCCAGAATGATGTCTAAGGGACCCTCTTTCTTACCTAAGCCCTATTATCTTTTAAAGTTTTTCATATCCCTAGTTTGGCCTAACTGCTAACTTCAGTAATTTGACATTGAAATTTTCCCCTGAAGAGAAAATCAGAAGGTGGCCATGCAAGGGGAAATTTTTTTTGCAGTGCCTTGCCTGAGCATCCACTATTTTCTTTTGGGGATACTCCCTCATTTTCTGGTTTCTTTGGGAGTTTTTGGTAGCAAGCAGATTGCCTTAATTCAGATGTTTGTGGAATTGAACAGCAGGGAGAAAAATGCCAGGGCTCAGACCTTTTGCTTGAGAAAAGTGAAACTTCCTTTTGATATATTTCCCCTCAAAACGTGGTATTTATTTAACAGGCTCCCTGACTGACTCTGGAAACCTGCTATTTTGACTCAAGAATTTTTCTCAGTGAATTATATTAGATAAATATAACCAAAGTGTGTGATTATGCTGGGTCGATTAACTCCTGATGTCAAAACGAAACCATTCCTTTGGCTCTGTTTTCTCCAGCAATTTGTCACTGGTTTATGTTAAAAAAGCCCCTCCCTACGCCTGAGTGATGGAAACTTTGAAAGTCCATTAAATCTTTCATCTGCAGTTAATTGTTGCTGATGTTGCACACTGCACCTATTCACAATCAGACTTTTCTCCTCTGCAGACAAGGTGCTCTCTGCAGGACCCACAGTTAGCACAGCACTGCACTTCTCTCAGCACTTTTCCTGCCGTGGTAGAACATGTATCACAAATTTCAATTTCAATCCCTTTACTTGAGCCCGATCTAAACCCTGCAGTGTGCTGACTGTCTTCAGTTCCTGCTGTCAGCAGGAGATCTCAGAGGAAGAGAGCATGTGTGAATCATGCCTTTTCCTGCATTTTACAAGTTTCAAACCGTGGTATTTATACTCTGTTTCAGACATCATAAGATGCCACCCCTGTCTTGTTTGTTCTTCTGAGAGATTAAAATAGCATTTTTGTCTCTCTTTCCCCTTTTATTTCCCCAGCATGTCTAGTAAGACAACTGCATAGTGAGTGGTTTCTTGCTCTGAATACATTCTAGTGCCACAGAGGGAAGGTCTTCCTAGGGAGTCGTGGTCATACCAAGTTGCCTACAAGCACTGATAAGTGCTATTACTTCCAAACCTCTGTAAAAGTGGCAAATATCATCACAAATGCCAAACTGGTGTATTTTATATTTGGAGAAGGAAAAAATGAAATTTCGTGCTTTTAATTTTTTTTTTTAACTATAGGGCTTTGATATTTGCATCAAGGAAAATGTATGTGGGGCTGGGAAGGGTGAGAAATCAATTTGACTCATTATTGCAGCAACCCAAAAATTCCAAAGAATAGTAAAATTGTTTAGTAATCTATCTAGTTCTGTTTATTTCTAATCTTTAATTTGCTCTGATCCCTATACTTTTGGCTTGATGATAGAAGCCCACCTCAGCAAAAGTTAATTTTGTTTAAGAAAAGTTCCTGGAATATGAGTAGGCCTCGGATTAGCTATTGGAACTTTGCCAGGCATGACACAACCTACCTGCACTGTTTGTAGGCATTTCATTCTAGAGAGAAACTGCCTGACAATATTTGCACTGAGGAATAGAGAAGTGACAGCAGCCACACAAGATTGTGCCCAAAACCAGGAGAATTACATGGACTTGAGTAAACCAAATGCTCATCCAGATTCCAAAGTCTCCCCACAGACCATAGGTTGTCATCAGTAGACAGCAGCCACCTTCTGACAGAAGGTTAAAGATGTTTGCAGACAGAGGCACTTTCTGCCACTGGCTGACAGAGGCAGAGAAAGGAGATTGTGGCAGAAGGAAGTGAGAAAGAAATTATATTTTGTCTCAGTCCTTTGACCTCAGAGATTTCCATGTAATTAAACCAGGAATATGGTTCCCAGGGATTTTGGGAAATGAATGGTTGCCAAAGCAAATACCACCCCCAAGACGCCTTCCCTCCCTCCCTCCTTGTAAACAGTCTGTAATCGCTTCATAATAGGCTGCACCGATGGGAAATGGTGATTAATACTGTTTACCACTAAGAAACTCCTGTTGCTTTTTTACCAAGGAGTAATTAGAGCCAGGTTATACCATGGATGTAGAGCTACCTTCCTTAGAAATCCCAACTCAGGGAGAGTACTGCCTTCAGTTACTGCTCTGTGATGGGATTAAGGTGAATGAAGCAAGGAGGAGGAGGTTTCCTGCTCTCTGTGGCACTTCCCTTCATAGCTCCACAAGCTCCTTAGGGATTAGTAAGCACTTGCAGGAGCAGAGGTGTGGGGCAGATACAGCTGTTTCATTTGTTCAGTGCTCACCACTGAAGGTTCCATCTCTCCTGGTGTCTGTTGAAAACAATGACACAGAACATTTCTTAACTGACATTGTAAACTGGGGAACCGGAAATAAAAGCCACTTCTTCAGTAAAATATTTGAGTTAAAGAACATAATAGAGTCAAGAGGGTTTTTTCCCCTTTCTGTGGTAGGACTAAGCCCAGGTTAACTGGGCAATTTAGAGGCTGTGACTAGAGCCTTGTGGAACATAATCTTGGTGCTCTGAACAGACAGAAGACAAATTTGCTCAAAGATCCTTTATAGTACCAGTGCTCCTCCAGGCAAGTAAGCTCCTGTTTCTGTGTGTCATATCAGCCCTTAGGAAACACTCCCAAACTGGGCCACTTGCTCTGTCTCATTTTTCCAAATCAGTAGGATTCCGACTGAGCTCATGGAGAGAACCAAACAAATATGTTGTTGGAAACATCATCACAGACTCAGACGGGTTCCAGTCTGAGGCAGGAACCAGGATCCCAGTCTTGATTTGTGCCCAAGCAACTGTGATGCCAATGGAAAGCATCCATCTGCTGGGATGTTAATTGTAATTGCCTGCTCAGTGAAACTCCTGCAAGTGTCTCCTGTGAGAATGCTGAAATGTCTTTAAAGCTCTCAGTGACCATTAGAACTCATAGGGTCTTACATCCTGCATAACTCTAAACCACAAAATTTCATGGGGAAATCCCCTCTTCAGGCCCATAACTTCTCACTGAGAGTTAATAGATCTCATGATGGCAGCATTTCACTCTCGCAGTAACACATCTGAGGGAAAATGGCTCACATGGTATCATGTGCCAGCTCCTCCTTCTCTCTTTTTCTTTCCTTTTTTTTTTTTTTAATCTTTTTTATTACTTTATGTGTGTCTGTGTCTGTGTGTGTGTGTGTGTGTGTGTGTGTGTGGTGAGCAGGGAACAAAAATGGTCCCACATATCTTTTTTTCCCCACACCTTCTGTAGCACTTTTCTTAAATGACGCAGTTGACCCGAGCCACAATAGGGGAGCAGCGGTGTGCAACGTGATGAAATACACACAAGATCAAAGCTGAGATGGTTCCGAGCCAGAGACTGGGAACGTGGGTCTGAACTTTCCCAGAGTCTGAAGGAGCTGGTTCAGCCCATTGTGAAAGTTCTGGGTAGATTCCAGGTGCACATTTTCCTAAAATGTGGAGATATTTAGATCATTATCTCTCATTTGAGCTTATTACAATGAAACATCTTCTCTGTTCACTACTTTTATAACCGGTTTCATGATTTTATTATACTTTTTTGGGAGACTTTAATGGCAGTGTGGTATTTGCTTGAATGTGAACGGGAACAACATGTTTAAAGATTGATGATGCATAACACAAGGTGAAAAGGGGTTCATAACCTTACATGGGATTTTACTCCTTTCTGGCAGTTCCAAACAACACAGCAGTGTCTGCCCAGCAGATAACATTTCTTCCAGCAGCTGCTATGAGAGAGTGAATTCCTAAGGGGCAGTAAGCCAAATCCACCTCTGTGAATAACAACCCCTACCCATTCATTACTGCATTATGTAATTAACATTGAGAATAACATTATGGGAATTAAACTTTTCTTAACAGTCTCCAGTGGAAGTTCTTCTCTTCATGGATTTATAGCTTTGTCAAATTTTAATTATTTGGACTGAAACTTTCCGTGTTCATGCTCTGCCTCAGGCTGGCATTTTTTTAATTTTTTTTTTTTAGTGGGGGGGGATTTTTTTTGGTAGGGTATTTTTTTTTTTTTTTTTTTTTTTTTTTTTTTTGGTAATTAATGTTTTAACAGTCTGGCCATTTCTGAAAAAGGAGATGGAGGAAAATAAATTACTCTTCTAAACCAGACATTTTTCCCCTAACTGTTTTTCTTGAAACAGTGTAAAATCTTAAGGCTTTCAGGAGGAAACCTGAGAGGGAATGAACTGGGAAAGAAGGAGGTGCTGTTATATTGGGTTTAAGCCCATGGACATGGCAATGTGCATGTGGTCCAGACACGAAAGTCTCTGCACTTCTGAAAAGTGCCAGTCTGTACTATAAACTTTTTACATGGCAGGCAGATGAGTTGAAATCCTAAACAGAAGGGCATAACCACAAAAAACCCCGGCTGTATAGGTAGTCACAGAACTATTTGTTCTTTGAGCTATAGAAAAGTGCAATGAGCTGCCAACCTCATGGAAGGTAATGGTTAGTCTCAACTGCTCATTTTTTCAGTTTTCCATTTAAGTCATCCCAATATCATTGCCTGTGGAGACAGATAGAGACCATTTTCACATTTAAAAATAAGACTGTGGAAAGGTTTTCTAAAAGATGTGTACAAAGTTAGGATCCCTTTTAAAATAATATGCCTTTTAGAAATATTGCACACTAAATCTAAGTGATTGATTGTGTTGAGTGAACTGGCTTAAGCCACATTTCCTCCCAGAATCAGGAAGAGGAGCCAGGATTTTGAATATCCATATATTTTTTCTGGCTATCAGAGACATATATGTATCACATCTCCCTTTAACCATCTGCTCAATATCTGTACAATAATATACCACCTCTGCCAGTTGCTCCTTCAGCTCCCATGGCAGATAGCAATGTACATCCAAAGGTAGTGGGATTTTGCTGACACATGAGATTCATGCCCACACCCCATCCCACCTTTTATCTTCCTAGTGCAAACTTACCTGGAGTAACTAAAGACCCAAGTCTGCTGTAGGGTTGGCTCCAGCTTGTCAAGTTTGCCAGGCAGCATGGAAGAGGATTCTCTGAAATGCTCTCACATCCATCCTGGGTTACTTCCTCAGAATGTTATCCATGGGCTCCTCTTTGAAGCTACTGGTTACCCACAGCCACTGTCTGAAAACCATGAGGAAACCACTCCCAATACAGGCTTGCTCCCTCTGGTGTGTTTTCTTAGAGGAAGACATGAAATAGGAGAGGGAAGAGGATAATCCAGACTACTTCAAGAGAGCCTTTGTTAAGATGCTTATTTTAGAAATATTTCTTCTCTTGAACATCCTAAATTCTTCAAATATTACTCTCTGATAAAGCAAATGTTTGTAGTAGCTGAAAATAGCTCTATGCCAAGTTAGAAGGCTGGGACTAGAAAGGATCACACTTGATTCTTCCCATGATTTCCTGTCACACTCCCCAGTCGGTGGAGCTGAAACCTCAGGAGAGGCCTTTCTGCAGATCTGGAGTGACAAATGACAGTTTTTTTTTTTTTTTTCCAAAATTGATTACCTCAATTATTCACTTTATTATATGAAACCTAAGGAAAAGATGAAGTGCACTAACTTCTGGCCACCTGGCAGTTGCAGCTCAACCATCAGAAATCAGAAATTGATGCTGGTTGCTTTGTACTGTTCCATGGGAATATTTATGTCTTTATGTAGCCAGTGCTGATGGAATAAATTAAACTGGCCATGTAAAAGGAATAAAGATTTACTCAGCATTTGAAATCTGGCTTCAATGTCTCATGGAAGAGTGTGGCAAATATTCCATAGACATGCAAATATATCACACTAGCAAAGAACCAGGCAAATTGTCCTTAAAGCTGTGACATTTCACCCCAGTGCCCTCTCATTCCCAGAAAAGCCTTCTAGGCTGCTGGGGAAAAAATTTCTGCAGGAAAGAAAAGCATACTGGGCTCCACAGAGTTTAGAAATGGACCTGAAATAAGACTCGGCCTCTATCCCATCCTTCTTTCAAGATGAACTATGTTGCCCCAGCCAAGGAGAAACTGGTTTTGATCTGCTCCACAGTTTGCTTTCGTGGGAGAAATGTGTTTGGTTGAAATCTAAACTGGAAGTTTTTGGGTCCACAGGGCCAGAGACTCTGGGAGGAGCACGCAGGCTGTGCATGGTGTTGGAAAACTCTGCTGTGGCTTTCCTTGCAGACTCTCTGGCAGAGTCACCTAGACTGCACTGTGCTTACGCCATGCAGGACTTCTCAGTAAACATATTGGCACACTGGTATTATTTTAATTTTAATTTTGAACAAGGGACTGCTCAAGGAAAGAGACTAGACTTAAACAGATCATCTTTCCTCCAAGCTTGCTGCCAGCAGGAAGAGAAGCTGGTTTTCATTCATGCCCATTTGGCAAGCCAGGTCTGTGACTTAGCCTAGATTATGTGTTCAGAGCTATGTACAGGATTTTAGTCATTCTTATTGCATTGCTTCTACTGCATTGGTCACTTTTACCCAGACATTCCCCAAGACATGAAAAGGACATCCATTTTGTAAAACTGTCAATACTCCAAAAAAGTCACCAGACACATCAGGGAAAGGAAGAATTTAATACCCATGTCTTGCCCAAAAAATATAAAGCAGCTGAAAGTTTGGCAGGTTTTTTTCTGCCTTTTACCTTAAGGGTCCATTCAGAAGCTTTGGTCCCATGTAAGTTTTGAACCTGAAACCTGCTGCCTCATGCTACAATTTTGCTATTTGAGACTCCTTGTTGCAAATGCATTTCTTTGTCAATGATTCATAGCAGGTTTTCCTTGGATGACTTGCATTTCATTTTTTGCTTTCAAATGTATATATTGTGTGAGTCCAACTGTGAAATCATTGAAATAAATAGTCCTTTTCCTTTCTCTGTTCATGGGCAATTTGTTGCTGGGATTTATATCTGTTCTGATTGGCCAGCTTGGCCACATGATTAATTTTAAATTCACTCTTTGTTAGGTTCTCTCTAAATTTGCTAGTTTCCAGCCTGCAACTGGTTTCATCCTTTCAACAAGTAAAAGAATGCCAAAACTTGTAGGATTGGATAAGCAGAAGACCGAACACAAAGTCATTTGCTGGAACATTTAATGAGGAGCAAAGAGAAAAGGAGTGAATCAAAGGGAAATTGCTGATTAATACCAAAGTGTATGCATAAAAATACATGTGTATGACTCATCTACAAGAGAAAGACTCCAGATAAATCCAGCTTTCTCTCTAAAAAGTGAAAAGTAGAAGGACAGTCTTGGAAAATAAACTAACAATCACTTGGATGCATTCAGATCAGTCTGACTCCCACCATCTGCTGAGGCTTTGTGGGAAATGAATCAAATTCTCCTTCCTTACACTCTAATTTTACAACCTTCCTGCTCATAGTGCTGCTCCTTAGATATGTCAAAACAATGTAATCTGTGATTAAGGACAAGGACCTGCCAATGCCCAGATCATCCATTCAGTGTCCTTGCTGAAAAAATAATAGGGACAAGGCAACATCAGGCAGACTTTAGTCCCACTGGGTAGCAAGGTTATCACAAACTTTTGAAGACCACAAGAACTTTAGAGATAAAAGCAGAGGCTACAGCATGGGTACAGTAGAATCAGTTGAATTTTAAGACTGACATGAACTTGTCATTTACAAGCCTGCCCCATTAATAATAAAAAAGAAAAGTATACCTGAAGAACAGATAGAAGAACAGAGAGTTATCTACTACCTTGACTCTGCTTTCAAACCCAATTTAGCCGCAAAAGTGCCAAAGGACAGGCACTGAAAAATATCTAAATAACCTGGTAATTTATTATGACAACTCTTAGGGAATCTGAGGAGGAAGAGGGTAGCCAGGTTTCCTAACTCTTAGACTGCTCAGTGAGTTTGGAAATTTTGATCAAAATGGGCCTTCCCCTGTCAGTGATCTCACAATTCAAGAAATGGTATCAATGGAGAGTGACATCAAAGCTAAAGGGACAAGGAGAGGAAGAAATGAGGGATGGGACATGACATAAACAAGGAGAAAGTTGTCTTGTCTTTTTACACTTCAGAATCTGAATTTTAGAGAATATGTATGTCTTGTCTGGGGACTGTAATATGTGTACAGCCTGGAATATGTGTACTGAAGTGGAAACAGGCAAACTACTTCCATGGAAAGGCCACGTTCAAAGAAAAGGTCATGTGGTCACAATATCTTGTTCTTCTACCTCTTCTCCAAAATTCAAATGGAAATTTTCATCCAATCTGGGGATTTCACCCTCCAGTGACATCATTTCTTCAGTTGTAAGGTGACTGCACATATTATAGGAGGTAAACGACTAATAAAGGCTTACTTTCTGCCAGCAGAGGCTCTCAGGCTCTATTCT
The DNA here is from genome assembly GCA_013400775.1 of Chaetops frenatus. Classification (NCBI taxonomy): domain Eukaryota; kingdom Metazoa; phylum Chordata; class Aves; order Passeriformes; family Picathartidae; genus Chaetops; species Chaetops frenatus. The sequence continues at coordinate 477,048 of VZTR01020593.1, read as the reverse complement.
GAGGTGAAGAAATATAACAGGTGGTGCAAAAGTCAGGAGACAGGGGCATGGTCTTGTTTACATAAGAAACAAATACTAAATATGATGATGAACTGACATGTCCATGACAGAACCTTTCTCATAAAGCCATCACTACAATAAGTCCTCAGTGAGCCTCCAGAAGTGCAATTACTATGGGTATTTGAGGGAGTATTTGAATAGAACATTTACATGGAGGTTTTATCTCCTTCTATGTCAGAAAAGAGTTAGTCATCTCAGAACAAACTGAAGGAATGCATAAGATGTATGCAAAGGGCACGTTCTGATGTTTGTCCCAAGAATAAGCCTCACGAAACTACCAAGTGTCACTTTTCCTGTAATTTGCTTTGTTTTAATATTACTCCATTTTCCCTTGAGCCATCCTTGAGCTGACATTAACGGGATGCAGTCCATTAACCTTCATGAAGCCAAGACCTTCAAAGCTCTGAATCTGAAGGGTTTTACTTTACTATGGGGTGTAAATCAGCTTTAATGCCAAGACTGGAGGCACTGTAATCTAAGCCTGGAAAAGTTAAAAGGGTGTTGCAATGCATGTAAAATCTATATGAAATAGAAGGATGCTTTTTTCTCCTGAAGGAAAGAAAATGCTTTATTGGTTAAGCACTCTGATGTTCCCTTAGAAAGGCTGATGTTGGATTTTCCCTTTTTTTTAAGAAAAGGGAAAAAACCAGTACAAATTACTTCTGCTAGGAAATACCAGCCAGTAATTGGTAGATGTAATTCTGCAAAGTGTTAGTGGTGAAATCTTTCTGCAAGATGCATTGGGCCAGTTTTGAGGCCAATTCCTTACAAGTAACCCAACCAAATCCTACAGCACAACGTTGCAAACCAATCAGCCTGTCTCCTGCCTCCTGCCTCAGAGGCTGGCTTTCATAGGAAAGTGTTTTAC
>VZTR01020593.1:428259-458605 GCA_013400775.1 Chaetops frenatus | reverse complement strand
GTTCAAAAATTGTGGAACATCTTAAGGCAAGAAATATCCCGCCCCCCCCCCCCCCCAACTGATAGTTTGCATTTTAAACATGTTAAATTTTGCACATTTGTCATGACAGGAATGATCTATTCCTTTGCTTTTACTCTGAATAATCTTTAAGATCATACACTCTTGGATGCTGCCTTGTATAACACGAAAATGGAGGACATCAGTTTATGTTAAAATATAGAATATGCATTGACTGCTGCTCACAATGGAATATTCCATGGTTTTGTCAATCCTGCTTTTATAAATTAATTGATAGGCCCTTGGAGATGGATCAAAGCCAAACAACTTGGATATTGGCTTGAACCCACCAAGAGGCAGATCTGAGATATTTGTTTCTTCTGTTACAGGGAAGCAGGACAGGGTGTAGGTTCTAGTGTCTGTAGGTAATGAATCACATCAGCATACACACAGACAGTGCTATGGGAACAAAACGTGGCAGCCATGACAACAAAAACACAAGCCTTTGTTATATGAGCTAAAACAGAAACTCTGTTATCTGTGCATAGAAGGAATTTTTTTTTTTTCCTCAAAGGCTAGCTACAAGAGAAGAAAACAGAATTATAAGGCAAATCAAGGCAGCATGAAAACATCTCCAGAACAAAAAAGTTTGAGATTTTCCTAGTATATGATAAGTTAGTGATGATAGTAGGCTGGCAATAACAAGGACAGAATGGTGAGTTCACTAGATGCGAACTTCTACCATAGAAAGCATTGTTATAAAAGATATTCCAAGAACTTTATGTAAACCAAGACCTACCTTCCTTACCTGGCCCATGGATATTTGGTGGAAAAAAAATAATTGATAGCAAAGGTAGAAAATTCATGACTTGAATTCTTTACATTTCAAGCCCTCTACACTTCAAGATGAGATAATTTAAATTTACTGAAAACTGGGTAAAGTTCTTTCACATAGGAAATGCAGAAAGCTAGTGTAGACAGTTCCTGGTCAGCAGGAAATAAAACTTTAGCATGAAGGACCCTAAGAACAAAAGCAAAAGCTACTTTTAAGATTTGCATTCCAGTAATATCTGGAGTGCAAATACAGGTTCATAATGACACTGACACCAGCATGGTCAATGAAATATAAGCACAAATCAAAAGTTAATCTTTGAACCGAAGCAGGTACCATCTCTGGCTTTGGCAGGACAGCCTAGTTCATGTGGCACCAGAAGCTTTCTTAATGCTTTGCCATATTCTGATCCAAATTCCTGGCCTGGAGTGATGCTTTTCAGCAAAGGCAAATATCTTACTATGGGTCACTGGCATTAAGGATCAATTATGTCAACATTCCCCTGTCAAAGTCCAAGGCATCCAAAGGAGGGCCATGAGGATGGTGAAGGGCCTGGAGGGGAAGGTTTTTGAGCAGCAGCTGAGGTCACTTGGTTCATTTATCCTTGAAGAGACTGAGGGAACATCTCATTTCTTTCTGAACTTCCTCATGAGGGGAGGGGCAAGTGCAGCACTCTTCTCTCTCATCACCAGTGACAGGACCTGAGGAAACAGCATGAATCTGAGTTGGGGGAGATTTAGATTGGATATTAGGAAAAGGTTTTTCACCAGAAAGTGGTTTGGGCATGTGAACAAGCTCCTCAGGGAAGTGATCACAGCCTGTCTGTGTCTGTGGCTTGGTGAAGAATAGAGACACTAAAAATATATAGAAAAACTACGTTATGAGCTTTAGACTCCTCACACTCTGCCTGAAAAAAAAAAAGAAAACCAAGCACTGATCAATAACCAGCTCTAGAATAACAAGCTTGCTTGATTCCTCTCATTGAACTGCATGTCAAGATACAAGGCACAGCTTGATCTCTTGTGCAGTGCAGCTGCATGGAGAACTGAGTATCTGCCACAACTCAGGACTGATGTGAATTCCCCACTACGGCCTCATTCATCTCCAGCCCCAGATGTTCCCTGGTGGAGGTGCCCTGCTTACCACAGAAGACAAGTATCTTACAGCTCAGAGCCCACCTCAGGGATCTTCCCTAGGATGTGTGCTAGTCAGCTTTCAAGACACAGCTGAACAAGAAAGTACAAAGGCGGACTCATGCACAGCTTTGTGGTCTCAAAGGAAGTCACGAAATAGGATCAGCACAGAAAGTCCTCCGGGCGTTCACACATGTCCCCCTGCTTTGTGTGAGAAGCCCATGCTCTATGCTAGCCATCTGGGACAGCATCACCCACATTCATGCTCTGACATTTGAGAGTGATTAAATGTATTCCACAAAAGTCAAAACCAAAAGAGAAGCCAGTGAAACAGCAGAGATAAATAGATGCATTTCTAATCTTACCCTGCAATGCATCTATAAACTATTGCCCTTCTAATTTTTGTTCTGACTTTTTCACCCGCTGTTCCTTCTCACTGGGACTCCTTTTAAAGCCGCTGTAGAAGGAATTATGTTCCAATAATGCCAAAATCAGTGGGATTTAAGTTAACTTAGTGCTGAGCATCAAAAGTTTTAGAATCCTATTTCCCAACAGAAATGCTTCATAGATATGAGCCTGCCAAGCCTGAAGATGTGGCGTAGGTTTCTAAGCCACCTAAATACAATTTGGAAATGCTGCTTTCCAATGCAGTGGGGATTTGCCTTCGTTGTAGGCAGCTGCCCAATTCATTTCCCAAGTGCTGGCCCACCAGGATTCTTCCACAAACAATTTCATACCTGCAGCATGCCCAAGGATTATGGAAATTGCTGCAGTGCAAATCCCAGCTGCTGCTGGTTCTTGCATCCAGGGTTCAGGCTAGTGCAGCTGCAGAGCTGACTGGTCACACTCTTTGAAAGCCACTGTGTCCCTGCATTGTACTCTGCAGCTGGTCTCTGCCTCAGAGCAGCAGGAAGAACATGACCTAAGCTCAGTCACCAGTACCTTGAACACAAAGCACTGTAAATCTTGGTGAGGCCTTGACCTTAACTTTTTTACGTAAGTTCAGCTTGGCTGCTGTCTCCTGCACCTCTCCTGTCAACCCTGCATGCACTCAGAGCTCACTGTGATGTCCTGTATTGGGAAAGGCCATGGCTCTGGCTGCTGGCAGCACACAGAGAAGATCACTGAAAACAAACAGAGAGCAAGCAGCCAGGTTTTCATAACCTCGGTTAAACACAGGGGGTGAAGGATCCGAAGCAGCAAAGTCATGTGAGTTCAAGAAAGGCAGAGGGTAACCTCTGAGGGGCTCTTTTCTTTGGCAGCACAGGGGAGGATGGTGCACAGAGAAGGAGGGAAAGGAAAAATTATGGAAATTTTTGGCCCTCTGTGCAGAGCAATTCTGTCTTTTTCTCCTTCTGGGGCTGTAAAAACAGAACTGATATTCATTACCGACAGTGACAAAACCTCTTTCCTGAGCTCATGCGGCGAAATGGTGCATCAGAGCTGCCCCCTGCCCACAGAGCAAAGCAAATTAAAACTGAGCTTATCCCATGGACTAGCTCACTTCTGCCTACCTTCAGAGGCCTCGAATCATCCTTCTTCCTCTGCCCTCCCCCAGAGTTTTTGGGTATCGATGGCAGCAAGCACCAGACTCAAATGGGGTGGGAAGAACATGCTTGCAGACCTAGAGCTTCCCACCACTTAGGGAACAGTTCAGTAACTAAACCCACACCTGTCAGCAAGGACTGGCCTTCGAGTCCCAGCAACCCTGAAAGGTATCCAGCATCCATTCAAATGGTTCTAATACACCATATGTCATTAAATGCAATATAGCAATAGAGAATAGATCAAATAAATGCCCAGACTTTGAGCCTAGGTGAGGATTTTAGTAGTTTGTCTCCAACCAATTGTAATTATTTTTATCCCAAAGGTGAATGCAGGCTACCACAACCATGGGCAATGCTGACAACCTGTGCACCTTTCAGGATCTTCTCCACAGCCTGGTGACATTTCCAGTGTTAACAAGCATAAGATAGGAACCTATGAAGATGGTCTCTCCCAAGACTCAGGAAATACCATTTTCTATCCACAAATAGATGGGGTGTTCTGCACTATTTAAGTTTGTACTCTTATTCTTACCAGAGCATAGCATCATGAAAATGTAGTAAATGTTTTTCAAATATCAATAGAAATCCAGGTGGTGTGGAGGCATTTGGATTATGGTCCAGGTACTTATTGTTTTGCTGAATGTCTCATTTATCCAAGGGTAGAAGGAAGCATTTTGGCCACTTATATATGAATTTGTGTGTGCACTGACTTTGGAGACCTGAGAAGATGTCTAACTTTGTGGCTGTAACTATGACATTTGATGGCACAGAAGGGAAAAAAACAGCAGCCTGAATTACCAATTACTCCTATAAAATTCCATATTACTGTGATTGTCATATCTTAGCAAGAACTTGTCACAGTTGTTTGTAGACAGTGCACAAAATAGAACTGCAAGTGACTTTCTTCAGTGCCATCAACCCTTCATTTTGTCTGCCTGCCCACAGACAAAACCTGTCCTCCCTCTGTCATTCCTGAGACATGCTATGTCCAACCTGTCCCTAAAAATCTCCCATGAAGTCCAAATCTCAGGCTATTTCAGGGCTTCATTTATCTTTGCTATTAGGAAAGTTTTTTTCATGAAATCTAACGTACATGTCTCTTGTTATAATTTAACCCTTCTCCTCTGCACCCTGGACATAAAGAACAAATTGTTCTCTTCCTCTTCATGTATTTAAAGACTGTTATCATATCCCTTCCCAGGCTGATCTTCTCTAGACTAAATAGCCCCCATATATCAATCTCTCCTCATTAGTCATGTTCTCTGGACTTCTAATCATTCTTGCTGGTCTCTTCTGGATGTTGTTCAACCAGTTCTGTCCTTCTTGAACAACGGTGACCAAAATTGGAGACGAGAGTACAGTAGAAAAATCACATCCCATGTCATGCAGATGGTACTCTGGTTTATATATCCCAGTATGGTGTTTGCTTTTCTCATGGCAATCTTAATTCTGACTTCTCTTCAGTTTGCAATTCACAATTGCTCCAGATCCTTCTCTACTGGTTACTTCACATTCCTTATTTGTACATCTGATTGTTCTTGCCTAAGTATAGAACTGTGTATCTTGCATTTCTCTTTATTGAATTTCATCTTGTCCCTTCACAAACCCCTGGGTTATTCTTCCAGTTATATTTGATAATTCTGAAGTAGAAGATGCTCCTCTTTTGTTATCTTTTCAAATTTATGTTATCTGCTACTTTTAATAGCATATTTTCTTTTCATTCAATCTAGGTAAATAATAAAACTCATGAATAGTAACAGGTTCAAAGAATATCACTGCAGAAACTTACCAAATGTGTTCCTGCAAGATGATGATGATCTGTACCCAGCTGGTTGACATTTGAATTCAAACATGAACCTACAGCTACGCACTATTCTCAGCATGCTTCAGCACCTGAACTTCTTCCTGACATTTGTGTGACCCCAAGAAAGCTCAAAAGTGCCAAATATCAAGAAATATAATTGTCTATCAAGACATGTGTGCTCTACATTCACAGATCAATGAGTTTACGCTGTGTCATTGTACTTCAGCTTTGTAACACAGCAATGCAACAGAAGAGAGACTGCACCCCGCTACAGTTGAAATACCTAAACTACCATAAGCAAACCCTGACGAAAGTAAAGTAGCAGATCATTGATTTTGGGGTGGACATAGGCCAATTCTTAGTGTCTAAAGCATTTGTTCAGTATGTCCTGATGAATTCAGGCCTTGTTTTCTTCTCCTGTAGCTGGTCCAATTTCAGTAAATGTACCCTTTACTCACAACTATTTCCTGAATAGTTTTGAAATTTGTCTATATGCTCTCCCTTTCTGCACACCATTCTCCTTGCCTGTACATTTCTTCCTCCCCATTTGCAAGGGCATCTGATCAGAAGCCATTTCTGTACCATTTGGGATGTGAAGAGTCCAAAACACAGACTTCCCAAGGTAGACATTTATGCTCATTATTGATCATGATAACTGAGTGATCTTCTGAGGTATCATTTCATCAGCAAATGCTCAAATTATGTCTAAGGAGAGGTCTGAACACATGCCCCACCTGTTAAATAGGAAAACATGAAATAGTCACTCAAAGAGATCCCCCTTGGCAACATGGCCCATGTGTGTGTTTCTACCTAGAGCAGCTTTTTGCTAAGCCCTGGAGACCCAAGACCCATTTGTGTAAACACAGATGGAGAAAGCTGAGATGCCTGGGAAACGGAGTCCTTTCAAATTCAAGTTAATCTTGATGAACTGCTGTTTTGTGGGCTTTGACCAGTAAATTCTGAGTCACAAGTGGGGTGAGACATCACCTTCCTTTTGTGACTGCAAGTCCAGCATTCAGCAGTCTCTGTATCTCAGTCCCCAAGGCCAAAAGCCCTGTAATCTGCTTCAATTTAACTTTTTTTTTTGCTTTTCCTCCCACAACTCCTCCTTCTTAAAGTCACTTACCGTTACATCGGGATTGTTGCCAGATTCTCTTCTGGCATCACTTCTCCCTCTTTTCTGCAATCTTTGCCTATAAGGTACTTTAATCACTTCCCATGTCAACTACTGCTAAGCTCTTTTTTATAGCTCTCATAAATACTTACAGGCTTTATGTATATTTCCTCTCCAAACTTCAGGGGATGCAGATCATTGCTGTGCACTGAAGAGATGGGAAGGAGGGCAGCCTGCTTCAGATTTCCACATGACTCAAGCATGGCAAATTTTTGGGCAAACTTAGAAGAGATTGAATCTTATATTAGAATTTAAAAAAGGGTGGTTTGCAGCCCTTGCTCTCTGTTACTTCCCCACTCACAGATATTTCATTCTGCTTAATGATTGTTCCTTCCCAAACATAAAGTCATCAGGTTACACAGAAATCTGGCTCTATTTCTTTTTTTTTTTTTATAAGTTTGAACACACTAGTGATAATTTTGTTGCTCACTAAAGCATTTGATTTTCTGTAAAGTACTTTCAATCCTCCCAGCAGTCAGATGATTTGCCTTCTTTTCTTCAGCCTCCTAAAAGAGGCAGTGCACAGATCCCACAGGTCCAGGCATAACAGGTCAGAATCAACCAGATAGATTTCTGAGTGACCTCCTCTGCAATTTTTCATTCTATATGGGATATAGCTGAAAGTCTCAGGCTAATGGGAGAGGAATTTCTTTTTCTCCTGGTTACAAAAAAAGAACTGTGTTTTATTTTTTTCCATCTCAGGGCTGTATATCAGCTGTGTGTTGGGTGTTTCAAAAGTAATTTTCTTGTCTCCTCATAGTAAACTCACAAGCAAATTCCCATAACACTGGCAATACAAAGCAGTCAGACCAGCCAAGATATTTGTGCTTCAACATTTCAAATGCACTCTTGACTGCCTTCAAGCAATAATTTTATAGGGTTTTCCTTCCTGAAAAATTGTTCAGCGATGACCTAGAAGTGAAAAGTTCTGTCTCATTACCATTTCCATCCAATTCTACATTAAATTTACTGAAATAGCTGGCTTTGACTAAGCCAAGAGTCAAATATAAGAGTTACAAGGCCCTGATTAAGAAAGCACTTAATCACTTTCAGTGCTTTCAGTTGGACAGATGCTTTCCCCTGTCAAGGACCATATCAGTAGCTGGGGGAGGACTGGGGAAAAGAGCTTGGCTCAAAGCCTATGAGAATTCACAACCCAGAGATACAGCTGCAGGACCTTACTAAAAGTACGAGTATTCTAGGATTATCAGCTGTCTCTCATTTTGCTCAGGACTTTCCAGGATACTTGCTCAATAAAACTCAGTGGCTTGGGTTGCATCTGAAAACAGAAGCCACAGAAAGCCCTGGGAACTGTCCCAGGAGCACCTACCTTTCATGGAAAACAGAGAGGAGCCCAGAACAACTTCTGCTTAGATTAGATTGCCCTTACTAAAAATAGGAAGCCCTTTAGTCCTCCCTCTCTCTTGATAAAGCTTTATTTTTAAGCATATGTTTTGTTTGACCTTGAGGTTTTTAAAAAAACGGAATGAAAGAAAGAAAAAGAGGGAGGAAAAAAAAAGGCTCCTTGATACCATTCCAAGTAACACTGAAGATAAAGCTGTGCTGTGGTTATTTCGAATTCAGTGAGTGAGAGGTTTTATACAGTCTCACAACATCCCATTTACATTGTTCAAGTCAATACTTTTTGGCTCCAAAGGGATGTTGAACAACACTTCATCCAGAATATGTCTAGTTCTGGTCCACAAGGTATCCCTGTTCCTTCCTCTGGCTTCTTAATAAAATTTCCCTGTTTGTATAAACCCCCACAACTACAGCCAAGAAAACACAGCAGTGAGAATGGTCATCAGCACCTTAGGATCACAGTAATTTGATTTACTGAGTCTAGCAGCATCCCATTGGCCTGTAGGAATTACCATACCTTGCAAAAACTTGACAGGTTCTCTCAATAGTCCGGCCAAAGCAACCTGAAAGGTCAGAGGCCAGGTCTCCTTTGCAGGGACAGGAAACTTATCTCCTTTCTTAACCTAATCAGAAGACTTTTTGGAGCAGAACACACTGCCAGAGGTGCATATTGGAAACTAATACTGTCATTTACAAAGTGTGAATTTTCTTTCAGGTGTGAAGAAGCCTTCTGAGGCAAAATTTGTGACAGAGCCTGAAGAAGGTGTTGTGGATAACTTCCATCTAGAAAAACCACATGAGCAGCTCTAGACATACCCAAAAGAGAACAATTCAAGCAGAAAACACATTTCTAGCCGTGAACACAATTCCGCCTCAGCACTGACAGCTGCTTATTAAACAATTGAAAATGTGCAGAGGCACAGTGACAGAGGCACGGGGCTAACGTAGCTTCAGGACCAACAGGCAAGGAGGGTGTGAGTGAACCTTGCACGACCTTGTGGAAAACAAGCTCTCTGGTGACTCTGGGACTCCAGCTAGTGCTGCTTGTCAGTGCAGAGCTGCTGTGAGCCACGCAACCCAATTTGCCTTCCATCCCAGGAGGATGTTAATTTTCCCTGCCCCCTCTCTGCTCTCAGTACCAGCTGGGTCCCTACTGCTAGCACATTCAGGGTCCAGGAAACCCGTGCAGATGTTTTCATGGACACAGCAAAAGCCCTTTCTCTCTGCCAAGACTCACACTGGGCTTTTCGCAGGAGCAAATGTATCTGTCACTTCTAAAGCAATGTGGTTTTGGAGCAGCTCTAATTTAATCTGAAGTTGAGAAATAAAATCCTTCTGACCTAGTTGTTGTATTCTCCTTGCTCTGAACAATTCTGACAGTAAAATGGCTATTATTTGCCTCTAAACCTGGAATCTCAATCTGAGGAAACCACCCTCTATAGTAAATTTCTCACCTGAGTATGGTTTTGAAAGTTATTCTTGTTTTTTTTCCAAACCAGAAATTCACAGACTCTTGTCATTGTTATTAAATATCTCAACTCTCAGGCTACTTATAGTTCAAAATACATAATTTCAGATTTCCAGACTTGTTGGCTGAAAGCCTTTTACTACACACACTCATCCTGGGGCTTTGAATTTCCAATTCTGGACTACAACCGGTTGAATTTGATAGCCAAACTGAGATTAGGGTGCCATGCTTTGAGGGGCGTATGGGGTCCTTGAAACGAAATGTTATTGGAGGTTCTTACAGATGTTGGAGTTTTTGTAGTCTGGATTTGCACAGCTCTTGTTCAAGTCTGTGCATTCTGGCAGCTTTTTGTCAGGTCGGTGCCACGTGTAGGATCTTCGAGTGAAATTCATGACCCTCTGAGTGGCTCTTTTTAACACTCCATTGAAAATCACCTTAACAAATCAGTGAAAGGGGTTTTCTGTGCAGAAGGGTTTTCTTAAGGTGAAAGGCTAATACAGCACCTCCCAGATCTGGTTATTGGTAGTCACCAGCGAAGATAGGAAAAGCAGACCAAGTCTTTCCACACCCACCTGGGAGCATCAGGTTTTGTTTAGAAAGTGACAATCTTTCTAATAAATATTGCTAAAAAGAGTCATCAAGTTTTATTTCAGTGTTAAGTGCTGGATTTTGGTGACCAGTCCATGAAATACACATTTTGAAATTTTCAGACTATCTTCCTTGCTGAACGCCTGAAGGCTGAAGAAATTAACATTTTAAGCAACAAAATCAAATTTTTGCAACAAGATACACCATCTTACATTGCAAAATTGTTTGTCTTTGGAGCCCTAGGTACAACCCAGTGAATCTTCATTCTGTTTTTTTAGAATTAAACATCAATGTGAGGTTGTGCATCTGTAAGCTATATTTTTATTAATATTTTTTTTAAAGGAGAATGAATCCCCCTTTTTTTTTTTTTCAGTTAAAAAATATCTTCAAGAGTCACATGGAGATTCCCCAGCCTCAGAAACCAATTTGCAATTCTGGTGACTTTTATTTTTCCCTTGTCAATGGTCAGGCTTTTGCTTTCCTTGGTGCAGATTTGTTCAGAACCATCACAGAGCCAGGCCCCATGCAGAGGCCCTCCATGATCTCTCATAAAGATAGAGCAGAGTCAGATCAGATATTACATTTGGGGCCACTGCTATTCATGGAGCTGTCAAAATGGTGAAGAGAAGTCACCAAAACCCACCATCACAAGCTTCTACCCTGTGGTGATATGTATCAAGCATGCCTATCAACAGACAGAAGAAGGTCCTTTTAGTGTAGCCTTTTCCACATCCTGTCCTGGGCCACTCCTCAGTATTCCAGCACTGCTAACTGAAGAATTTGGCTAACATGGTGGCTCCTCCCTCCTGCCTTATGAATTGCCAGAGAGAAGAAAAGAAAGAGTTAAACAATATGCCTATGTGCAAAGTTAGGAATACTGGGCAGCCACGTAGAAAACACCTGACAGACACCTGACTGACAGTTTAGTGTGTATTTATAGCTCAGAACAAGTTATAGTAGAAACAACTTATGTAACAGCTTTTACTTTAAAGAGAGTCTGCACTTGACAAATGGCTCATTGAGCAGATCATCTCAGCTATTCATTAGGGAAGGTGCTATCCTAACAAGAAAGGAATTTACTGGGCTTGGCAACAGGCTAGTTTAACTGTTCAGTCCTCTACAAACCTATTTGCCAAATTATGAGGAAGAGAATTCTGCAGCATCCATCACCTCTGTAGCTCATATGTCTTGACTATTGAGAGATCATACCTTTATTTAGCTTCCAAAACCAAGTTACCAGCTTTCAGAGCATCTCTGAACTACCTGGATTTGTCCAACAGAGAAATGGAAGAATTTGTATCAGCCTTTGACTTGAACCTGAACTTTCCCAAATATAAGAAAGCTTTGGATTATTTTGGGTTTGTTATGAAGAGAGGCCCAACATGTTGTTCTAGTCTCCATTACAGTTCCTAGAACAATTTTAACCTTGTTTTGTGGGACACTGCAAATACTGTTTCACTACAGCAGTGGAGCAGTGTGAGATCCAGGATGGCATGTTCCGGTTGTAGGTTTGTGAAGCAAGATACCAAATCCACAATGAGCACACATATGGGCCTGAGCTGTTCCTTACAAAGCTGGCACAGGATAGCTGAGAAGCAGAGAAAAGGTTCTTTTCTGGTGCTGTCTTCAGGAAAGACACTCATCAACTTGACTACACAACTGTAATTGTGCATCAAGTTCACTGAAAATACTTTACTGGATGCTAACAGAAAAAAATCCCAAACCAAACAAACAACAAAATCCAACAGCAGGCAACAACAAAAAACAGGCTAAATTGCTCTGAAGGAGCAGATAGAAATTTGGAAACTGAAATCTTTGCACTCTTCTGAAAGAAACTGCCATGCTTTCCTTCCTGGAACCTTTCCCCTGGTTTCTTGGAGGTGGTGGGAGTATCATCCATTATTTCAGATCCTTCTCTCACTTTAAAAAAACCTGTCGCAAAGATGAGATTTGGCAAGTAGAAGCATAGGTAGCAAAAAGATCAAGTCTTTGACCTTCACTGTAAAGGCTGGATATTACAGACAGCTTTACAAGGTGCTTCCAACAACCTCATTCCACTGGTTCCCTCTTCTCTCTGTTTTATTTACCAGGATAAAATTTTACTTTTTGCTGTTTCCATTTTTACTTCAGAGAGTTATACTTCTTTTCAAGGCCTGGAAAACCTAGAGGTTTTTTTGCCTATCCATTCCTCTTCTGTTTCAGTGGAATGCACCCCTGCAGTAGCCTGGGGGTCCTCAATCCTTCCTCCACCATGATTAAAGCAAGTATCTGCCTTGCCAAAGAACCTCTGAAGTGCACCCCAGAAATCATCCAACTGCAACAAGGCCAAATTTATCTCCTTCAGAGCAGAGACAGCACCTGCTGTAAACAAACAGCATCACTTTGCACAATAGAAGGATTATTTGAGAAATCTTTGACCTCTTGCACCTAGGTTTTTAGTCCACATGTTAATCTAAATGGACACAAGGTACAGACAGATGCTTTAGAGACTGCCATATATACATCAAAAAAAAAAAAAAAAAGGTGAAATTGAACTTACAGCTAGTTTGCTCTCAAAGAGTCATAGGGTAGGGAGAAGGGAAAATATCTTGGCAGCAGACAGTGTACCCCCTCTCTTTGCACCACTGATATGGAAGCACCAGGTGATGGTTACTCCTGGACAGCAAGAACTGGTCACTCTTCCCCATTCATAGCTATGAAGAGCTCAGCTCTGAGGAGATATAAAAGCAGCTGGTCATGAGCTTGGTAAGCATAGCCATGGTGTGCCTCACTCCACATCTTCTGAGTTTTCCAGGTCCAGAACCGCAAGTACATCTGGATTTGAAAAAGGTTTAAAATGCCCAAAACCACAGAAAGGGACAAACTTTGAAGAGATGAGCCTGCTGCACCCCTGGCTGTTTTGCTCGTTGCCTTTGGGGAGCCACAGGTGTGGTTACAGTTCAAACAGGGACAGGCTCTTCTTTCTTTCTTCCTTTCTTCCTTTCTTCCTTTCTTCCTTTCTTCCTTTCTTCCTTTCTTCCTTCCTTTCTTCCTTTCTTCCTTTCTTCCTTTCTTCCTTCCTTTCTTCCTTTCTTCCTTTCTTTCTGTCCTTTCTTTCTTTCTTTCTGTCCTTTCTTTCTTTCTTGTCCTTTCAAAGTACTAGCAGAACTCCTACCCTGAGGAGCATGAGGCAGCCATCTATGCTGTGTTGTATCCTCTTTGCTAATGTCCCAACCAGAGCTGGGAAAAGAGAGAGACACAAAGAAGGTCAGGAAATGAATTGAAGCTCCAACTTCATTGCTGCAAAGGAAAGCAAATGAGATTAAACTCTAATCTTGGAAATATGTTTACATTTCTTTTAATTCAAAACACTCTGTGATTCACAGAGTTGCCTGCTAGGTACCCCTGAAGACAGGTTTATGTGTATTGCTGCATGCTGGTGAACTTTATTGTACCATCCTGTTGAACCTGTTCCTAAAAGCGTGCAGCTGTGTAAGAAGTTGGTATTCAACTGCCCAGCAAAGGGAAAAAAAATTACTGTCAGGCAATTATTGAAGCTCAAGGGCAAGATTAATTTTTCAGACTAGGCTTTAAAGCACTCTTGGAAAGTGGCAGTTGTGACACCAAAAGGCAGTCACCCATAAGAGGTGCCTAAGGGTGGCATTCAGGGGGCCATCTGGCCTGTTTCTGGTCTGCATCAAGCCTCAGCAACTGTGACATTGCAGGAGGATACTTTGGAAAGAGTTAAGTGAGGCAGGAAATGTGGAAGATTTAGGGTGGGAAAAGAATTACAAAAAGATTAATTACAAGTTGTCCCCATGCTTTGGACTCTGCCCAGCTGTTTGCTTCTTCCTCAGAACACTTGGTCCAGAAACTGGGGCAAAAAAATGTGTGTTCATGTCTTTGTGGATGACCTTTCACTGTTCCAGGCTACAGTGACTCCTTATTGGCAGTCTGAACCAAGTTTTGGCTCTATTATTACTCGCCTCCTTGCAAAACTTGATGTCGCCTAAAGTCTTTGGCAGAAGATATGAAAGATACTTTCAAATAAAGCAGGAGGGGGTTCCCACTGCTACTAGAGAGAGATTCTTGCTAGCTCAGCATTTGCTTTTGTAATGTGCTTTACATAAGGTATGTTACCCTTCTGGCAACACCTACAGGCCTAACTTTTCTCCTTTGTGCTCATGTGGATCCGGGGTAGGGGTTCCTCAGACAAAGGTTCTCACACTTTCTTGCAGAATAGCTGCTTCCTTATGGTGATTCCCCATGTATATTTCCAGGCTCAGCCCTGAGTAAGCCTGTACTTTCACGTCTGAGAACCTGTCCTGCGCAGGTGTCACCTGAAATTATCCTTTCTCTCTGCTGTTGCTGAATTATTCCATTGAACCACGACTCTGATTTTTGATGCATTGGTTNTTTTTTTTTTTTTTTTACAGTACAAAGAAAAAGACACTAAATGTGTGAGGGTGAGCCATCACCTCCTGTGGGGCAGAGATGCTTGGCACATAGGTCTCAGACTGTGACACAGCATAGGGGTACTCACCACCCCTGAAGTTATTCATCCTGAAGCACAGAGAGAGGGTGCCAACATGAAAGTACTTCAGAAGGATAACTAGACCATCTATCTTCAGAACCTTTTCTGAAAGACAGTTTTGTGCTGAAAAAGCATCACTGGGAACAAAGATTTTAAGATGGTGATTTTGCCTTACACCTGATTTCCAATCTTCTAGTTACCACACTAAATTTTCCCTCCATCTATAAAAATGGCAATACCTACAGGTAGATTGATTTGACCCAGACAGATCATCAGTCTCCTTTACATCACCAGCTAGCACCTCTCACAAGAATTTCTTAAATACAATCCAAATGTTTTGATTAGGTCAGCTGTTCCAGATGTTAAAAACACTGGGTGCTCTAGGAAGAAAACACAACCTAGAAGTTTGTCCATAGTCTGGAGTTCTGTGATAGCAGTGAGCAGATGAAGTGGGCTATGAAATAAAGACTCTACTTGAGACCTATCCCTCATGCCAAAAAGGCAGAATCCTTCTGAGGTGCTGCCACTGAAAATTAGGGAAAAACTGCCATCATTTGTTTCAAGTTTGGGAACTGCTGCAACATTAAGCAAAGATTTCCCACTTGCCACTTTCCTTTTTTCTTTCCAGTTCCTTGATCTTTTCCTTCTCTACAGCCAAGGATCAACCTCCTTGTTTCAGAGTGTCAATTTCCCATATATTTCCCTATCAAAATCCTTCTGGGACTAGAACAGGCTCTGTGGCATTGGCACAAAACAGTGAAAAACTCCCAGCAGAGCCCAACACAGACAATGAAATGCCAGGCTACAACATAAATCCTTCCACTCCTAAAGCAGCCTTTACTTCTTCTGATCTTCTCTGAGCTCATTGTAATTTGCTTGGTACAATTTTTTTAATGGAATCTGAGGTCAAGAACTGCATTGTGTCTTTTGGATCATATTGCACATGCTTAACAAATACTAATAAAACTCATCAACCTAGTTAATTTAGCAGCCCTGAACTCTATGGACACGAGGGCAGTAGAAGATCCCATTTTCTGTTTTGTTCAGCAACGTGATGCAACAAATATTTTTAACACTCTACCAAGATTTTAATTTTTTTTAATTATGAAGCAGGGTGATTTAAGTCTTTGTTTGTTTCAGAGTTCTACAGTTTCATGAGGTGTGTGCTGGACAGAATATGAGTGGTTGGTACGTTCACACAGATCATTGGCCTGGCTCACCAAGCTCCTCAAGTTTATAAACAGTGGCTCTGTAGTATTTTAATGACTGGTGTTATGTCACAAGCTTGGACAGCTGGAGGCATGTACACCAGCACTGACACCACAGCCTGTCTCCCACCTGCTCACAGGTACTGGTCCCAAAGCAAGCCAGGACCACCCCCAGGAACATGGATGTACCTTCTGCTGCACATCCTCTGTCACGGGCAGGAGCTGACCCCCAAAGCCTTGGGCAGGTATTTCTCAGCAGTCCTTGATGACCTGACATATCTCAGCATTTAAGGCATCAAGTTGCTCAACACCTGTTTTGACACAAGCCAGCAAGTAAAGCCCTGCTTTCCAAGTAATGACAGTGAATGAAGAAAGGACCCACACATAGTCGTGTTGCACAGATTTCAGATCTCCAGCACCTAGTGGTGATTCAAAAACTCTTCATGCAATGCCCCTTTTTGCCTCATGTCCCATCAATATTTCTGGTTACCTTTCTTGACTAATCCTTCTATGATCACAAAACTCCATATAGAAGAGCTAGTGCGTAGGAATTATCTTCACTGAAGATTTCTAATGGTGGCTTTCAAGAGATTTTTCAAACCTCACACTCACATGAGCCAAGTCCCTCACAAATGTCTTGTAACTGTTTTTACCATTTTCTTGCCCACACAAAATCGATCTGAAAAGGCACTGAAACCACCTGATGAAGTGAAAGTTTTTGGATTACATTGCTAGATTGTATCTGTTTTGAAGTTCTTCTCTCAGCTGTGATAACATTACATATCCTTGATTATACAAATAAGGCTTTTGAAGAGTCTTTGCAGAAAAGCCCTGGACTGCATGAGATGCAGATAAATCTGTGGTAGCCAAGATGCATTTTTTGTGTGGAAAGGAGATCTGTAGTGCCTGCCTCCACTTTTTTAGAACAGTAAAGGAAAATGCTGCCTCTTTTGAAAATGGTAAACTGCCTCAAAATTGGATCCTTAGGACTAAATTAGAAAGACCTTTCCCTCACTTTGCCTGATCTGCACTTTGGCAGAAAAAATGACATGGGATTTCTAAGCAATCTGCATCAAATTCTCCATGGGATTCAGAGCATTTGGGGTGGCATTCTTTGGATTATTTCATTCTGTACCTTGCCAACCTCTCTCTCTGCTGGAAAAAAGTCTGTAAAAGCTACTGCTTCTTTACCTTCAGGCCAAGTCTTGAAGTGTTAAAGCACAACTCCTAGTAACATGGATTACAATAAAATCTGGGTTTCTTTGGTTCACTTTCACTGCTAGTTTATAGCACAAATGACCCAGAAGGTTGTTTTGCAATATTAAAGAGGACCAAGTGTCCTGTAAACTTTTTAATACCATGTGAAATTTAAAAGCCTTAACAGCAGAGGCTTAGTAGTAGCGTCTCACAATGCGTGGGCATTTAATGAGTTGCATTTTATGAGTCTGTTTTTCTTGTGGGCAATAAAAGTATATATGAAAGGGTCAAAGTTAGGAGACTGTAGGACAATATGTCTTGCCAGGGTTACATACAACCTACCTAGCAGTTTCCCAAGGGAAGGATGGCTTAGGTCTGCAGCCATGGAATATTCTGTGTGATTTTTAAAGGTCTTCAAATAAAAGAGAGTACTGTAGACCTTCTTTTGTGAAATGGAGGTGAAGGGGAAGCAGAGACAGACATTGGCAGGCATCTGCAACCTGTACGGTTCAGTGCACAAGTGTAATCCCAAGGCAAGCTGCAAGTGCAGGGCTCTGGTGATGAGGTCCACACCCCTTTTGTCTCATGACTTTTGTTTTCCACTTTTTTCCCATCAGGGGTAAACATGTGACACGAGATCAAAACTTGTATAGCTATTCTCCAGGCTGTCACTTGAACTCCCAATTAGCTAATTTTTGGCTGTTATTAGTGTTGTTGCAGTTGTCACAGAGATATCTCTGTTCTGGAGACCTTATCTATGAACAGCTGAAGCAGAACTGTCCCAGAAATCCCAGACAGGCAGCTGGTTTCCTAAGTCAGTTTCCATCAGTCCTTGCTGAAGGTAAATTCCCACAGAACCCATTTGCTTTGTATCTATGAACTCCTAGCCACAGCTTTCTCAATACGAAGTTTCCTCAGAAAGATGTTTCCAAAGTTTATTTGGGAGATACAAGTGAGGAACACAACAACACCTCATGAAAAACAACATCCAATTAATGTACCTCTTGCCTGTTGAATATACCTGAGAAGCTTTTTGATCCCTTTCTGTTGTACTTCACTTTTGGGAAGGGGAAAGCTCTTTTTGTGTATACATACATTTTGTGTATTTTTAAGTGAATCCTCCAATGTGCTTTCAGTGTCTCTTGTTTGTTACTAAAACTGAAACTCTTGGAAATACCTGGAATGTGGAGCTGTGGCCAGCCATGTAAAAAGCAGGTACGGATTGTCATCCCAGACACCCTTTTCCTCCTGCCAGCGTCCCACACCTTTTGAACAGCCACAAGCTGCAAAGCGCACGCTATCGCCGTCTTTAAACATGCACTGAATACACATCGTGACAGCACCAGGCTTATTGACTGCTGACTCTTGGCAGCAGCCCCACGGCTTGTGGGGAGTGGAGAATGTGTAGCTGGATGGGAGCGGTGGCCCTTCGCTCTGCGGGGATCAGCGCTCAGCGCTGCTGACCCTGCCGGTGCCTGGCCGAGCAGCAGATGCTGCGGGAGTGTCTCCCAGCTACCGGCGGGTGGCCGATGACTAACGGGGACATCTCCCTTTTTCCAGGACCAGCCCCTCCTCGCCGCTGACGAACCCACTGCGCTGGGGCTGCTGCCCCCGGCGTTCCCTGCCTCCCCGGCTGAAAGCAGCTGGGCTTTGCCAAAGCCCAGATTGGTGCGGTTTGGCACCCTCTGCTCGCCGGGAGCAGGAGCTCCATCCAGCACATTCTGCTGTGTGTACGAGTCAGGCAACAGCCGCGGCGAGGGCCGGGACAGAAGCTGGCCCACAAGCTCCTCTCTAAGCTCTAGGAGCTGGGTTAGTAGCCGCAGGGACAGGGTGACGGGAATGCAGCGTGCCGGGAGAAACAAGCCAAGCATTTGCCTGAAAAGGAAGGGAGGCAGCGGGGGTTTTACGAGCTGCGAGGGAGGTAGGGAAGAGGCCAATAGAACAAATATGATGTATTTTAAATACTCATTTCTACCAAAATATGTCACCTCCCCCTTTCCCTCTTTTCAGCCTTGGTTTTCAAGGCTGGAATGATAACCTCTGTGCCTGCTACTAAGAAGAGAGTGCACAGCTTTTTTCTTCAGCCTTCAGCATGACCCGTGAGCAAGTGTGCATGGGAACAGAGGGAGAGGGCTGGGAGAGGACAGACAGCTGCCTGAATTGTCCTTCCGAGCCACTCCTGCCAAGATGTGGTGCAACATCTTTTTTTTCTTGTCATTGCTGCCATCTATTACAGGAAATCTGTTCTCTAAATGTCTTCAGCAAAGCCTAAGGTTGCAAGGGATGGTAATACCAGGCAGGGGTCTGTCCCCATGGATTTAGCCACAACATGGGCCCAGCAGCTTCCAGGGATCCTTCAGCCTTTTTGGGAACCACAAACACTGCAAACACCCATGTGGCTGCGGCTGGGCTGGGGAAGTGTCAGCGCCGAGGGAAGGAGGTAGGGTTGGGAAGAAGTGAGTTGTAGCATTCACACACCCCTAGAAGCTGGAGCTTTCTCAGCAGGAAAAAAGAGCCAGCTTCTGCCTCCACCCCAGCCCAGCAAGGCTGTGGGAAGCATAGCCAGCTTGTTTCCTGTAAACAGGCTCTTTTTCCCAAAGCCATGGCAGTAAGACAAGCCACTGAAACACAAGTGAGTCCAAGATTGGGACAGGTGCCACTGCTGGTGAGGGGTTGAAAGGCTTAATTTCTCTCCATCCTTCTCCAGTATCCTTCTTGTCTCATGCTGTCATCTCCTTTGCCCTCTACTTTAGCTGTTCTCCTTTCTTTTCTTTTCCCACATTCATCCTTCCCAGTTCACAGCACAGGAGGGATCTTTGCAGCTGAAACTTTATGGTAAAATCACAGTCTGGCCCTGGCTGACTGACATTCAGAACCTCTGTGTTGCGATATCTAAACCTGAGTTTGTCTTTTCTTAGTTCATCTCCATTTTTGGAATGAGGTGGAGGGTTATGTGGCTGTACATGCCATGCTAAAACTTGGCAGATAAATTTGCTTCTGAGGAATATTTTTTAAGAAGGAGCTAAAGGGCCAAGCAAACCCTCCTGCCTATGTATGTTCTTTCTAGTTTTTCCCAGCTTTAGTCTGACAATGTGCTCAGTCTGTGTCATTGGAGGCAAGGAGGGATGATGCCAAAGTCATGGTAATGATCCCTCTAGTCCCATATGCAGCTCCCAGCTCAGTATCCACGAGCAATTTGGGACTATCAGCTGATAATAGTTCCTATGATTTTTCATAACTTCTTTAGTCAATCTCAGCTGAAAACATGAACCAGGTGAAATGGCCCTAGACACCAGCTGTGACACACAGTTTAGGCATTTCTGTTTTACAGCACGTGCAGGTTGTCAATTCCTGTGATAGCTGCTGTTCTCCTTAAATCCTCAGCCCCTGAACTCCTCACTGTTACCAGATAGTCTCTGTTTTCTTTTCATTATAGACTAGGCATGCACACAGACATCAGAACTTTTGTCAAAAGCCTGATGACGTGAACAAAAAGGATTCAAATATCAAAGTGCAAGCAAACATACCTCGTATAAGCTCATTTCCAAAATTTTTCTTTTTCTGTCGGATCTTGCGATTATTTTTCTCGTCTGTCTCATTGCAATTAATCACTTACTACTTGGCAACATTAGGAAGATGATGATCTGGCAGTAATACTGGTGAATTCCCCAACAGAATGACATAGAGTTTTGTTTCCACCAAAACCTAAATTCAGGATATGTGGTAACATTACATTCTGTAACTTTGCAATACTAGGCAAGGTGTTTGAAGCCAGCCAATGTCAGGGTGTAAAAAAAATAAAATAGGCTCATCCTCTAGTCTGCCTTCAAGGGAGGTGGATTTTTTTGGGGGAAGATCTGGTTTAAAATTCACTGATTATTGAATTTTAACCTTGTTCGCACATACATGGTTGGTAAAAAAGAGGTAGGTCTTCCTTTCTTGCTTAGAGACCAGAATATAGATGGGAAATAACAACACAGACAAAAAAAACTCAACTAGCCACAGAGGCCTTGTGTTTGTTGTATTGATTAAAACTATATTTATATATGTTTGTTTGTTTGGTTGGTTGGTTGTTTTGATTTGTTTTGGTTTGGAGTTTTTTTGGGGTTTTTTTGGTTTGTTTCTGGGGGGGGAGGAGGGGTTTTGGTGAATCTAAATCCTGCTCTTGGATGTCAGTAGCTAGCAATTTTTGAATGATGCTTTCTCTCCCTGGATTAAGTGAGCTTCCAAACTCTGAAGAAGTACCTGTCATCTCCTGGGCCCCTAGAAGTGTGGGGTCCATACTTTCCTTCTCTGGCCAAGAAGTCCCCTAATGTCTGTTGCTTAGGAGAATTAAGAAGGGCTCTGTTGCCATGGCAATGCAGAGCTGTACCTGTTTTTGGAAAATACATAAGCACCTAATACTAAACCTTTCCAAGTCAAACCTTGTCTTGATATCCTCAGCTCTCTCCCCTTGTTGACAGATATTGGGTGCGAAATATATTTCAATATGAATAGAGCAGAAAAAAAAAGATCAGAGCATGGTCAAAAGGCCCTCCTGGGGGCAAACTGAGTAGTGATCAGTGAGGAGCAACCAAAACAGACCCTGACTCAGAAGAGGCCAAGAAACCCAGCCCTTAGATGTGGGTGAATCACTGAAAGGTAAAGCTATTTTAAGATCAAGCCAGAAACCATCAGACGTGGAAAACTCAGACTTGAAAAATGATGTCAGTGGGAAAATCCAAAGGTCCACAACCAGCCTGCTGTCAGGGGCTGATGACCAATAGGGTGCAAAGCCTTCCCTGAGAGCTGCAGATCACCACTCCTAGGAAGCAAACAGTGAGGAAAGAGATACAGAAACACATGGAAACCTTCATAAAATACCCTAAGTAAAATAAAAGATTGCAGAAGAGCCATCTCTTGCTCTAGTTGAGGAAGAATAGACAGGCTGGGTTTCTTCCCCATCCTATACCATCCCTTCCTTTAGAAGGACCTCTTGAGCAAGCTAATTCCTTCTTTCCTATCTTATCATCCTGCTTGGATCTGGGACCTTCCCTTAGCTGAACTTTGTTTAAGAGGTTGTCTCATATCCAGGGCCTTGGAAGTCCTCCAGGTAGCTCTTTGCTTCGCCTTTCATCAGGGATTACACAGAACATCAGTTTGATCTGGACCAGCACTGAACACATTAAATTGTGAGTGTCCCTTAATGTGCTTTCTTCCAACAAGGAAATTGGGGCTTACTGTTTGGGAGGATTTCAGGGCTTTCACTGAATGAGGAGCTCAGTGTCTCAATGCATATGTCTGCAAGACTTCATTTACTTCATACTCACCTAGAACCTATTGCCTGTCCCTGTGAAATTTTGTGAAGTTAATGATGAGGGTTTTTTGTTGGTGGTGGTTTTTGTGGTTCTTTTTTCTCGTACCCCTAAGAGCAGATGACCCTTTGCAGGAAGGATGACAATTTTGTTTGTTTGTTTGTTTTATTTTAATTTTGAACACCACAGTCCACTACTGGAAATTCTGGGTGGTAAAATAACCCTCCCTATGCTCTCACACTGTGAATCCAAAACCAAAACCCATGACTGGGAAAACTCCAGATGTGATATGTGCCTCTGAGACTGAAAAAAAGCAAAGAGATGACTGGAAGAAGCCCTCCCTCCTGCCTTACATCCCTGAGTCACTAAGCCAGATGGAGCTGGCTTAATGCACAGAAGCTGCTGATTATCAAACCAGTGCTGTCAAGGTTCTCTTGCTGAGAAGGAGGGCAAAGCCTGTTTGTGTGCCGCCTTTTTAAGTATTTGGAGCTCCTTTCATACCTGTGCTGCTTTCTGCCATGAGATAGAGCAGATCCCTTTTGAAGATGCTCTACAGCCAGCTAGCACATAATGAAAATTGTTACCAGCTCTGCAGCAGCACTGTATAAACTAATCTCATAAACAAATAACTCAAACTCATCCCAGCAGCACTTCTGAAAAGCACTGCAAAGTAATCTCCATCACTCTTTCTGCATCTCTGAAATGCAATCAAGAACATCATGAGAGCTGTAATGTACAGGCCGTGAGAAAACACGTGTCTGGGCTATTACAATTAAAATCCTGAATAAGAACTGAAAGACTTGGCCTTTGAAAGGCATACTGGCTCTGGTTTGGAATGGCTTCATCTCTAAATAAGAATTGTCCGTGCCTGGCAGAATGTAGAAATATACTGCTCTGACTCAGGAGGCAGGAAAATAGCAGGAAATTACTCTGCTTGAAAATTAGACCATAAATTCAGATATGGCTGTTCTGATCCTGGCATGATTTGTTACAAGTAAATCAATGTATTTTTGGCAGAGATTACGAAACAAACAAACAAAAAGAGAGAGCAAGAAAGAGAGAAAAGTAGAGAGTAGAAATAAGAGTTTTATAAAGGAAACTAAACAGGGAGATGCCAGTTTGTGCTACTTGGATCACAGACTTCAAGTCACTGGTACTCCAGCCTATTGACAGCTGCCTTCAGGCATATTCAGCACAATCAGGTGGAAGAAGCTTGGCACAGTGGCTTCAGAGACTTGAATCCTGGTTTTGCATCTGATCAGAATTGCCATTTTGCAGCTGTACCTGCCCTTGGCACTTTTCCTACCTTACCTCTACTTAAAGGGCAGTATTTGGGGCAATCTGGGGAAGGGGCCAAAGCTACGTCCAAGACCAGAAAGCTGCAATGCAGAAGAGGCTTTGCCTCTGATGCTGCAGCTCAAGGGGGGCAATGCCTGGTGCAAGCAGGGAAATGCAAAGGCTTGGAACAGGGAGTGAAAGCCACTGGGACCTGGAAAAGGGGTCAGGAGCTGAGCAGAAGGCCTAGGATTCATGTGTGCATGGGAAACCAGGTGGGAAGCATCTGTAACTAAGGGCCTGGTCCCTAATCAAAAACAGGCAAATCCCATTACTAAGGGAATAAAGGTATCCAGGCTAAACAGTGCCAGAGGTGCAGTGCTCTGCTCACTCTGCTCCCATTCTAAACTCCCCTCACCAGCTGACCAGGAAGCAACACTGAGGCAGGTCAGTACAGCGTGGGTATGTTATGACAGCTGGAGAGGAACTTCCTGAGATCTCCATTTTGCTGGATGGAACTGGACAGGCTGAGATTAAGGAATCCCCATTTATAGTCCCTGCATCTCCAGACCGAATCCCACAACAGGAAAGCAAAGTACCACTTAGGAAAATGTTCCAGATTTGGTAGGGGATTTGGCAGAGTAAATGTTTCTGAAGATCAGATTCCAGAAATCTGTTTAAAGTCCTAGAAAAAATATCCAGTTCTGCTTATGTGCATCATGAAAAAGTGGCTTGTGTCCCCCAGAGGGGTGGGGAAGGCAAAGGAAAAGCCTAGAACATGATTCATTTGGCAGTATCCTTGTTTCCTCTGCTGGAGCCCCATTAAAACCTGTGGAGCAGGCAGTGCTCTGTGCCTGCCTCTGGTCCTGTCACAAGTGACCTTCAGGAGCAGTGCACTCCCTGGCCTGCTGCAGTACAGCCTGCAGGGGAAGATGATGGAGCTGTCCTGATCCACAGCAAGGCAATACCTAGCCCAGCAACCCCTCAGAAGTGCAAGCCAGAGTCCAGTTTCTAAGGAATGGATCGCAAAGAAAAGTAAAGAAACAGAAAAATTTCTGGGGAGATCTAGGTAGGAAGGATTTTATTTTCTCCCTCTATATTTAATGAAAATACTGGGTTTAGACTGTGAAAGCAGAACATTCCTAGCAGATAGGTCTTTGCTTTCCTGCACTCTCTGCTTACCAGTGTAGTCCCACGTAGCTATTTGTAGAAAAAGCCTGAAAATCCAAATTAGACCCATAGAGAGATACTTAGATTGTCTTTAGGCATTTAGGCCTGCGTAATGCAAATAGCTCCAAATGAGCAATAATATTTGTAACACAAGCATTTTTAAGGCAACAGCCAAGAATTACAGCAGTGGAAAGAGCTTCACAATGCTATTGTAGAAAGAAGGAAAGCATTTTACCCTCTTAGAGAGCCTGTCTTTCCTCATTGATGGTCACGTCATACCCATCTTAAATAGACCCAGCAACGCTAGAGGAAAATAAGGAAAGAACATAGCATCAGAGCTGAGGTCAACATCTGGATGGACTTAGGCTCCACAAAGGAATTCACTGACTCATTGGCACATGTGAGGACTGTCATCTCCTCTGCAGCATTTAGTCCTTAATCATGAGAACCCATTGGAGTAGAGCTTGGCTTTCAGGAATATTAATGGAGTAATAATGCTATGAAAAGTGAAAAAAACCAAGGCAAGCAAATGAGTGGTTCCGCAAAAAATCAGTTTTACTCCCTCTCTACACACACAACACATACTTAAACACACAGGGATGGAGCAGCCAAAAGACCAGAACTGAAAACTAACAGTGACCCTCTAGGTGTTTGAACAGGATTGGGATAGAGCCCCGTCTGTGCTCTGACCCTGCCTGACCCTCAGGGACTCCACCAGTGGTGCACAAGGTTTGTGGAGTGGCTGATGTCTTCCCTGTGACCTTGGTGGGGCATAGCATGAGCTGTCCTGACAGGATAGCCATGTTCCCACTGCTCTTGGGCAGCAATGCCCCATCCAGGGAGAGGGAAGGAAGGAGAAACAGAGCCAGAGATGATGGGCAGGGCTTTCCTGTTGGAATTGTTCAGAAAAGCATGGCCCACAGTGTCACTTCTGGACAAAATGTGGCTTGAATGAGTTGCAGTGGGCAAAATGCTTTCCCTCACACACCCCGCACACCCCTCTCCTGCCTCATCACAGAAGACCCAGTAACCCAGAGCAGCAGCTCTCAGATCTGTGCCAAGGCAGGCAGCTCAGTGTGGCACTAACCTGGGCCACATCCTTGTCTTGCCATCCTTGGAGACCTTTGTCTGAATACGAAGCCCCACTGGCCATGAATGCAGAGAAAGGGCTCAGAGCTGATGTGCCACCACACGTGCCTGGGCCCACAGTCCTGCTCTTCTGCAGGTTGTGAATGAACTTCTGAACCTCCTGAGGTTGATAGATCACAAGTGACAAGAGGAAGTGATGGGGAATTCTAGCTCATGACTCCTCAGTTGCTGTTGGTTAAACAAGTGTTTTATTAAGTTCGCTCCTTGTGACCAGGAGGATTTGGAAATGCCTGGCTTGATTGTTCTGTTTCAGTGACCTCATGATTCCCAAGGCCCCAGACTGTATTCCTCACAGAGCAAAGGAATTTCTATTGGCAGTTCCTATGAAGCAGAGAGGATGAGATCTGCTCATGTATCCCCTGTTCCATGTGGGGCAGGCCTGCATAGAGGAGATTTAGATTTTTACTTGATTTCAAGTAATCAGTTCCACCATCCCCTTCTGGCATCCTGCATCCCCCAGCAGTGGTTTCAATTTATGGAGAAGATAAATCGCTGGCTTGCTCCAATCTTTCTAGTCTGCTCCAATCTATCACCACCCTGCTGCAATCACATGTTGTTAGATGAACTTGAGAGACATTCTCTCAGCAACAAAAGATGGCCTTTCTTGGATAATGACAATTAAAGGCATGTACACTATTCACAATAATCAGCTGAACAATGGATTAACAGCTGACTATTTCCAGAGGTCTATGAGGCAGTTTTACAGACTAAGGTTGGACTGCTACTCTAAGACAAATCTTAACCATTTACTTCCCTTGTTCTAATGAATCCTCCCAGTCCTGGATGACCCAGAACATATCTATGTCCACCAAAAATGTCTCTGACATCACATTTTAAGAATACAACCAAAAACAAGGAACAAAATGCAAACAGCTATGTTCATTGTGAATCAGTTTTAATGTCAGGCTCTTCCCAGAAAGCAGAGCTCTCTGTCATGCAGTGGTTTCAAGCCTGTTTCTATGCCACAGTACATGGCAGAGAAGGCAGTCAGGGTCCAAGCACAACACCCACCTCCTGTAATGGTACTTCTTGCTCCATGTAGAAGGTAGGAGAGGAAGAGTGAGAAACACCCTCCTCAGTCTGAAAGCTGCTAAGGATGTCAGTGGTAGGACTTAACTGTCCCATCTGCTCATGGCACATGATAAATTGGTGACATTTAATTTCACTTTACATAGTGCTCCCAGGCACCTCTAGAACTAAAAATTTAGTGGGACATAGGGGAAGGTGTTGCTATAGGTATATGGTTGCCTAAATATGATTATGTAAGCCCTTGTCTCCTTCCTATCTTCCAGCCTCTGTCTCTTCATCTCTGAGCATGTCCTGTTGTGCTGCTAATAGCTTTGCCTGTTTGTCACCACTTCTGCCTTCAGTGTCTCTGTAACAGGACAGCAGCAGCCTGGCAGAGCTGCCTGCTGAGTGTCCTCTGTTGGGTGGTCTTGTTCTGTGTCAGGTGGTGCCTGGACACAGCCGAGCCTATCTCTAGAGATCAGCTACTAAGACGTACTGGGTAACTGAGAGGCAAGAGTCACATTTGCTATTTAGTTTCCCATCACGATACAAACTGCTTTGTGATATGTCTGTCACTGTGAAATACAACTTTTTCCTTCTGTCTCGGAATCCATTAACTTAAACTCAAGGCGAAAAATTCACCTCTGTGATGTCACTTCTGTGTTTTCAGTGTGTTAGGGAGAGAGCAAAGACAGTGAAACTGAGGTCTGTGATCTCCAGAACAGAAGCTCAATAGTCCAAAGCCCACCCATGTAATGCTATAAAGCCTGTCTCTTATAATCAGCTCTGACATGACATGACAATAAAAGGGGAAAAAAAGAAAGAAATCGGGAAGTTTGTCAAGGATAGGAAGTACAGACTCATAACTGTTTTCTATTAATGATTTTGTTTTCAGTCCAAAAATCTCACCCATTAAAGCACTGATGCCTGCCATGTAAGAATTAAATGTCAGAAAAACCAAACCACCCTGTAACTACAAGAGTATTTTTTTTTTGCTCTCCTGCTGAAGTGACATATGAATACCATGAGGTTACTCCTATTGTGCAACTGACACATTGTTATAACACATAGCAGGATGGACCTGACCCTAGAAACTCCCAACACACAATAAATTGAGACACTCTTTTGGAACTGATGCTAGCAGTATGCATCTCAGTAATGTTAGCCTTTGGGCCTTGTTCTGGAGTCATAGGGAGTTTATGAGATGTTATATTCTCCCATTTCCTCCCTGGTGAAACTTTCCTGGGAAGGTCTTCCAGCATCAGGATGTGTCATTTTCAAAAGGATGTTTGGGTAGACTCCACAGCAAAAAGAAATTCAGACTACTGATCTGGAGCTAGGTAGGCAGAACAATGCATTATAGAGCTGCAGCTCTGTTCCCAGGCCTGTGCTACTGGTCTGATTTCCAGAACTAGATGTGCAAAACCTCGAGCCCCACAAACAGATTCCCATATGTTAGTCACATTGGTTGGCCTTTCTACATAGAAGGCAAATATAATGCAGTCACAAGGTTTTGCATCATAAAACATCATCCATATTGCACTTAGGCCCCAATATGGCCAGGAAATATCAAAGTAAGTACTAAAAAAACCCCCCAACATTTCAAACAGCCCAAAGCATCTGATATTTAAAGTCAAAGATGTAGAAAGCATAATTTGTTCCAACCCACAGTATTACAACAGGGTGTGGATACCACAATGATGATTTTATAACTGGAGATAAAGAAAAATGCTTTGCTTTTCTCTCATAACCAGAAAGTCTGAAAATCAAAGTGACTTAATATGTTTTTTTAATAATTTCATGTCAGATACATGGTATGATTGATGCAGAATATTGTTTTCAATACTGCAGCCAACATAGGGTGCAATTGTCTATAATTACATCTACAGTATTGGACTGTAAATGTAATAGCCAGTCCCACAGCATATGAACATTCACAGCATTAGACCACAGCCTTTCAGTACAACACAGCCACCCCAGTGTGCTGAGAAAGGTCTACTGATACATTGGATCAGTCTACCTATCACCTGTTCTAAAGAAGAGTAAAGATGAAAGAGGAATGCAAAACTAACTGCTCTGCAAAATAAGCCAGAGACAAACTTGTTTGGAAGAACAAAGCAGCTTCATCAAGCTACAGAATCTTTACAAATCTTTCCCTTTTTTGCCAGTAAAAATTTGAGAGACTGTCAGTCTCTCAAGTGCACTTGATCTTTTATAGAAAGAGTAACTACATCAAAAAAAGGACAGAAGTTTGTTTTTTGGTAGGCAAAAAGTGGTTTGTCCCTGTCTTTCAAACTCCATGACCATGACCGAGAAGGTAAAACAGAACTCCATGGATTGGAAACAGTTCCTGGCTCTTTGCAGTTGCCAGGCTCAAGATGGATAAGAGATAATTATAAACTGTGCAAGAAAATGGAGTATAGTATTTTCAGTTGCAAACACTGGGGTGCCAACAGGTACATATGTACATAAATCAATCTGATAAACACTTGGACAAAAATCTGTCATAACCAAATAGATACCATTCTGCCCAAGTAGTCTGACCAGTGGGATATAATTGTTGTAGAAACAGAGCAAGGCCAACATGGGCAATCTCAGAAGCAGTGATGGAAAAGTCCTAGTGTCCTCACTATCATATAGTCATATATAATCATATAATC
Source organism: Chaetops frenatus (assembly GCA_013400775.1). Classification (NCBI taxonomy): domain Eukaryota; kingdom Metazoa; phylum Chordata; class Aves; order Passeriformes; family Picathartidae; genus Chaetops; species Chaetops frenatus. The sequence continues at coordinate 429,226 of VZTR01020593.1, read as the reverse complement.
ATATATTTCATCCCTTGCCAGAAGAAAAAACAAACAACAACAACAACAAAATCCCACAAACCCCAAACCAAACCAAACCAACAAGCAAAGCAAAGCTAAAACCCCAACAATTAGTTCTTCCAGAAAAGGACAGGAATGGTCAGTATGTCTCTCCTTAGGGGCTGACATGAGCAGAGATGCACCCTCTGATCTTCAAAAGCACTGTTCTCAGTGTACCACTACAGCCAGGGCTGGCTCTATTTCTTGGCTTTATCCACGGCCTTAACACTACTTCTGAGCCCTAATAATTGTTTTCTATTTAGATACATCCTTGTAGGAAAGAGGGCCTTCAGATGGGGTCGTATGTTTTATTCTGCTAATAATGCAGCTTTCTGGAGTCCCTGGTTGATTATGCCTGTTTACCTTCTGATAGTTATGTTTCCTGGCTGGCTGCCGTGTGTTTTTCCTTTCTAGTTAATCTTATGGCAATGATCATAGCCTTCAATAGATATAGAGTGTTTGTCCTCCTGTTTCAATAGGACTCTGAAACAAACGTTTTTTTCCTGTGTTTCTGGGCATACCAGCACTTAGAAGCCAAACTCCTTTATGAGTAGCAGCCACATCCAACACCAAGCATTTCCAAATCTCTTCAGAGACCAGTTTTCAGAGATCTGGATTCATTCTCTCTCTGCCTTGCAAGGCAATAAAGTTTACAAATGACTCCCAACACTTCTAGGGAAGAAAGCTGAAAAATTAAGAATTCCAGGTTGCAGGAGCAAAAACTAACCAAACATATAAACAGGTAACCATCTAAAAGGCACCCAAGGAACCCTTCTGGCAGAGGTAACATTTTGCAGGAGGAAACCCTTGTTTTGTGCTGGGGCAAGAAGGTTTGATCCTTTCTCTGTGTATGTCTTTCCTCAAGGTACATGTCACTGCCCTGGGAATCGCTCTGACATTTTTTAGCTCTAGAGCCCCATCACTTTTT
>VZTR01020593.1:407055-428198 GCA_013400775.1 Chaetops frenatus | reverse complement strand
TTTTTTTGTTTGTTTTGGGGTTTTTGTGTCATGCTGTTCCGCAGGTTCAGCTCGTGTATCTCAATGAAACCTCTCAGTTTTCTGTAGCTCCCCTAGTTCCACAGAGTGCTCTAGGAATGCTGTTAACTGAGCAAGACTTTTCCCTGACATCAACACTCAGCAATGTTGAACTGAGAAAGCAACAGACCATGGCATCTTATTGTATTTTTCTGAGATAGGATCCAATATGAAGAATCAGCACATTGTTTCAATGTCTGCACACCAGTTAACTATTAATGAATTCACAGTCAATAAAATATACTTTCTGGGTACTACCTGGTCAACAGTTAACCTAGTAGTTATGTTTGGAAAAGAGTTTATGAACAATCCCCTGTTGCCACAACATTAAAAGTTCTGGAAAAATCACTTGTTAGCCAGAAACTTGCCAGAAATTTTAGGGTGGCAAAATCAAATCCTACTCGAGCAAAAGGAAGAATACAGCTTTCCAAAATCCTGCTTCAATATTTTCAAGTCACTACTAAAATTCATGTGCATCAGTTTGAGATTAGAGTTTGCCAGGGCAGGTATTTTTTGCAGAAGTAACAACTGTCTTGCTTGAGGAAAGAACATGGATGGATATACCAAAATTAGGAGCACTGAAAGAAGAATCATTCTAAGAATATAATTTTTGATTCTCTTTTTTGTACCTGTACAGCTATTGCATCACTTCTGGCAGAATTTTTTTTATGTCCACAATTCTCAGGACTGCTTTGTCAGACTCCACTATTCCTAAGTTTTATTTACATGACTGCACTGCAAGTCTTCAAAATCGATTGCCTGGGTATCTCACTGGGAGCTTAAAAAGAATATAACTAGATAGAGCTATAAACCAATTTCAGTTATTGATGTTACATGCACCCACATATATAGATATAACATTACACAGTCACATGCAGTCTTCAAACACTTACAATGTTAATAATGCTGCAGTGGTTGGCATCGCACTTCATGCCTAAATGCCTTAAAGATGCACAAAAACCAGACAGCCAAACCAATAAAGCCCCCATAGTTCCTAGCTTAGTAGTTGTAAAATGACTCATATTTCAGCAAAGGACTCAAAACCATCTAAAACTGAAATCAAATCACTCAGAGTCTGGTCCATTTCAGCCCTGGTGCTGCCTCTACACATCCACCTCTGTTACCCAGAAGTCACGTACACGTCCATCACCATGGGGAGGTGGCACAGGAGTGGGTACAAAGAAGTTTAATGGGCTGCCTAGAAAGCTGTGATAAGGAGGGGGGGATAAACAGGGTTTCTCCTGTGTTGAGGCTTTCTCTACACTAATATAGAGTGACTTGATTTTGTTTATGGTGTGGGACCTGGATTGCCCACAAAGTTCTTTTTTATGGGATGCATTTTCTCAGCCCCCCGTCATTAAAGTAAATCTGATTACATTTCAGTCTCATTTTTTAAAGAGAGGGGAGCTAGCAGGGGGAGCTGGAGCCACACACTTAGATAATTTCCATTCAAACCCAGCACAGTAGTCCTCTCAGCCAAGTCACACTTAGGGAAAGGAGACAGAGAGGAAAATGTGGTACTGTTCTTTGATGGGCTTCATTGGGTGGATGAAGCATGATCAATCATCCATAACCTGACAAGGCCTCAAAAAGGCAGAATCATGACTACGTCATGTATACTTCTAACACCAAAACAATAGGGGATACTGTTTTGGGTTGCAGGGGTGGAAAGGGAGAGCATTTAAAGCAGTAGTAACAAAGAACAATTATTATCTCGTGGGTGGTGGTAGGTAAGGGGGGTCTGGAAGAGGACATCAGAAGAAGCTGGGAGGTATGAGGTGTCTCATCCCCTCCTTGCTTCAGTCTCCATCCTGCCTGAGACATTTCAACATTCGTTATCCTAGCAGCAAACGCTTTTCTGTGATGAGGAAGAAAGAAATCAATTGTGTTTTTAAAAGCTACTTAGAGTCCACAAAAGGTGCATTGTTTCAAAATGGGTTGAGGGGGCTGGGTGCTTTGGGGGGAAAGAGTTGAACTTATACCATCATTTCGTCTAATTACGCCTGATGTTATTCCTGTTGTCATGTGGGTTACTACAAAGCCAACTGCCAGCTTGTGTCCCTGAGAGCAAAGACAAAACTGTTACGCCTACAAGGACACAGGGCTTCTTTTCCTCTCCCTCCTCCCCCTCCCACGCTTCTGCAGGCACTGGCTCCTCCTTGGGATACCCACACTTTGGAAGAGATGTTGGGAAACATGGGGGCAGAAACTCCCTAGGAGATACCAGCCATTTCTGCCAGTTGGGAGACAACCACTGGGCTTATCCTGTAAAACTCCAGGCATGTCCTGAAAGAGAGCCAACCAGACACCTAGACAGTGTCCTTTCCTTTTCTGCTGGGACAATGCATTTGCCATATCCAGGTGCCAGTCCAGGCACATTGGAGCTGATCACAAAGCAAACTACTCTGTCATCTCGTCCAGCTTTCCTCTCAGATGGGTATCTTTGACAGAAGAGGAAGTGGGAGGCCACCAGAGTGTTGCATTTTGCCAGCAAGGAAAGACACAGGCCCCAGGGCAAAAGAGAATAGGTCACAAACTGAGTGCAGCTACAGCTATTACCAATGTAAAATCTCAGATCCCTCAGTATGATCCACCTCCTCCTCTGAAGGCCAGATCCAGTGACCTGACTGTGTCTTGCTTGCACGAGCCCTCATCTCATCAGCTTTGGGAACCTTGTTGGCTTTCTAAGACACCCTCTGGCCATGTTTAGAAAACAAGCAGAGCTTGGGCTGTCCCTAGGTCTCAGATGTACATCCATAAATGCTGTCTCCTGCCAGTCTGGCTCAGCTTGGCCCAGGAAGGGTGTATCCCAAAGGGCACTTGGGGTGAGGGAAGACTTCCAGCTCTGCCCCTGGGTTTATGATAGCCACAGCCAAAACAAACGTGGTCAGAACCTGATCCTTTGGCAGACCCTGCCAATTCAGGCAGGGTCACACCTCATAGCTGGGAACGGGTGAAAGGCTAACGTGGTGTTCAAAGAAGCTTAGAAAACCTTTTGTTTTCTTTAATTTTAATTTCTGCACTCCCTGCCCTCTGCTGTCATCTTAGCCTAACAGGACACACCATTTCATCATTGATTTGGACTGGACATTCAAAACAGAGACTATATGTTTCTTCAGTGCTGGGGAAAAATCTCTGTCTTGAAGCACTGTGGTGCACTGTTCATGCTGCCAAGGGCTCCTAAAGCCCCACAGGTCCAAGCAGGTTTTTACAATGTTCTTCCCCTGTTTGGGCATATTTACAAAAAAAAAAAAATCTAACCTAAACTAAACCAATTTTAAAAAAAGAACACAAGAAAACCCCACAAAAAACCCAAACACAAAAAAAACCCCAAGCAAACAAAAACACAAAAGAAAAGCCCAACCCAAACAACAACAACAACAACAACAAAAAAAACACACTCACAAACAAACCAAAAAAGCCACACACAAGGAAAGAAAGAACATAAAGAACATCTTTCATGTCACTGTTCTTCTGCATTCAAACAGTGTTCTGATTTGGTTAGTTTTTAATTTGTAGGGACACACATTCCCATACACCTTCAGTAGTGATGGCAAAGTCAGAAAACAGATGCTTAACTCTAAAAGCCATCCTTGTTTTACACTCACCAACCTCAAATCCTCCTCATCATCCCCTTACTTACTCTTTCTTTATTACAGTGAATTATGGTGAAGGACTTGGAAGACAAGTGGGTGTTGAGCTGATTGGGAAGCTATCTGACCTGGTTTCTGTGGGTCAGGCCAACTGACCCTCAGAGCTGGACTGTAAAGATCACCTTTACAAAGCAGCCTTCCCAGCTCCTGCAAAGGACTGCTGGGGCAGATATGCTGGAAGCTGTAACAATGGCTGTATTGATGGAAGGGAAGATTTTATTGTAAGTTAGATTTTGGAATCAGTAATTATGCAAACAAGTAATTAACTAAAATAAATACGAATGTCTTCCTCTTTCAGGGCATGCTTTTACTTTGACTTGCAGCAAGGCAGATTTCTCAAAGCTGAATCAAGCACTTAAAACAAAGATAAAGGGGACATTGGGAATGAGGAGATAAATACTGCTCCATCTCCCCTCTACAGCATTAAGTGCTATGTGCATATGTGTGCAACAGGGAAGCTGTAACTCACAGAATCAGGAAATACATTAAAATACCAAAGATTTGAGGCCAGGTAAGGCCCACTTTATTGACCTACCATCTGGGGAGCAACATCATTCTATTATTCCCATAAATTTCACTCATGCTAGACAGGACACTTATTTTTTCTCTTGGTGGTGGTGGTGGTGGCTGTTTTCTGATTTCTCTCCCCCCTGAGAAGGTTGGTTGCAGGCTGTTTGCAAGACAGCTGAATATGGTGATGCTGCTCTCTGCCCCATAGCTTCAGCTAGCTCAGCTCATTAGACCAGACACTTTGGAAATCCAAATATTTTAAGGTTAGCCTTCTCTCCCTGTAGTGCATCACCACCTTGCTTACAAGGCTTGTTCTACCCAGCACTCCTGCATGGATGGAAGGCAGCTGGGATGAGAAAGCAGTGCCAGATTCCAGGAAGAAGGACAGATCTTTCTGTGAGAGAAAAGACAGCCCTCTAAGTTTCTGAGTGGGAGACAAGGTAGTGACAGATAATGTGCATCATCTTTCCCAGCTCAGGCATATTTTAGCAAAAAGTGTCTACACTTCCCTTTGGGAATATCAGGCTATGAGCCTGCAGAAAGGAATTTGCTGGAGATTCAAGAGTAGAAATCACAGAAGTAATTAAGTCCAACTTGAGAAGCAGAGGAAAAAATGTCATGCCCCACTACCCCTCCATCCCTCCACCCAGCCTCCCCCATCCCAAGATTCTGTTTTTGTATTTTGGAAACAAAATGTGTATAAAATGTCCTCCCATGTGATTTTGGCTTTGTATTCCCAAATTATTTCCTTCATTCTGAAATTCCTCTGTCTTTTCGTCAATTAGGATTTTTAACCAAAAGACAAAACAAACAAACAAACAAAACAAACAAACAAACAAGAAAACAAAACAACCACCAAAAAATCAAAACTGTTTGTTTCATTTCAGGTTGGAGGAATAGAATATTCTCTGTAGAACAGAAACCATTATCTTCCTTGTTATTTAGGTCAGCTGTAAAACAAACCATTTGCTATTTACAAATCCTTTTGTTATCAGCTGAGGTCTAGAGCCCCATCTCCTGGAGTCAGGTGATTATGTTGGAAGTTTGGTTTGATTGCTTTTGACATTTCTTGCCCTTGTGATTTGGAAGGAGACCTTGAAAATGCGTTTTAAGCATAATGAACAGTGTGACGTCTGCCTGAGTCTCCACACATCCGGAAACAGAAGTTTAATGTAGAGCATTCTGTTCCAAGTTTATCAAGACAATTTTAACTCCAAGGCTCACTTACGAGGTTACACCAGCATCACTCACAGAGAGCTTGGAGAGGACTGGATGCTTTTATTCAGAAAGATTTAGCCTCTCCCCTCAGCTGATCCACTAGGGTACATCAGGAAGACCTATTCAACCTGAGTAACCTCTGTTATGTGGAGTACCAAGATCATCCATTCTCTGCTCAACAATCAATCCCAGTGCTGCTGTAGCATTCTGAAAAAAGAGCTTTCTGTTGTTCCCTTCAAGGATTTGCATTCAAGCTTCTAGTTCACAGGCAATGCCAACACACATTGATTACAGCTCAGAATCCCAAGAAGAGGAAATGACACCGAATAAGAGCTCTCATATTTCCTGTGGCTCCAGTGGGGATGAGGTAAAGCTCAGCCTGTGCTACAGCCACAGGCGTGCAGTGAACTCATTTTCAGGATGGCTATCTGCAGTGGTAAAGTCAAAAGAGAATCATAGCCTGAGCCAGGACCTGAGGCAGGGCCAAAACCATTTTCTCTGCAGCCTTGGTATTTATGCCCTTCAGCAATCTGGAGGTTTATCAAGACTTTGCCACTGCCTCTCTCAACCAACTTACCAGCTATCCATGAAGCTGTGGCAACTTGATTGTCACTCTGAGCACTTCACTGTCATTTGGCCAAGCCAGGCAGGCTTCACTTTCTCAACTGCAGTTCAGAAACCAAGCTAGCTCAGCCACTTCTCATCATTTCGGTCATTCTTCCTCTCAACTGCCTCCACTTTGTGTCTCTCTCTTCCTGGCAGAGACCTGAAACCAAGCTGACTTCTTACTGCTTTTTCACAACAAAACACCAGTTTAAAAGAGGTCTCTCCCAACCACAGGGGCCACTGTTGAAGATTTCTGAGCTCCATGTTGTTCAGTTACCTGGTTTCCCACAGATTCACTGTCTGGCTTTTAAAATCAAAATCCATCTCTGATGTCTCAGGTCCAGCTGTCAAACGACAAGAGCAGTCCTTTTTTCTAATTTGTAGTGCAGGTAAAGTATGCAAGTCACACAAAGCTGAGCTCCTTACCAAAACAACACACACACAAACACACCAAAAAAAAAAAAGTCAAAACAAACCAAAAACCCAACCAAACAAACAACCAGAAAAGCCATACCTTTGTTTGCTTCCTATTAATACCTTCTAAACAGAGCAGCCTGTCACAATTTGGAGACTAAGGGGTCCTGTCCATCTGTTCTTCAGTCCACTCAAACTCTTCACTACTGCTCATCACAAATCTATTGTAACCAGAGCTATGGAGCTTCTTTGCTGCTCATTTGGACTCCCAAACCTTTCCATGACAGATCTCATCAGGACTCTGCCCCTCTTTGACTAAGTTTATTTATCCCTCTCCTGAATGTTCAGCTCTTCCTGCATTTGTCTCTCCTTTTTAGTTCATTTCTCTTCCCCCTGCAAGTCTTGTGGTCCCCTGCAAGGTATTTCATGAAAACCATTGTGTTCACACATTTCTTCACAGCACCTTGCTCAGTTCAGATGGGGAGTTAATGATTTCCCAGGGCAGTTCCATGGGTCTCCCCATCCCCTCTGCTGACAAAGCATCCTCAAACTTCCCTAAGAGAACATGAACTTCTCCCTTTGAGGGAGCAATGGGTCACAAACCTCTCTGCTGGAGGGTCTTTCTGAGGTTTGCCACCTCCGAGTGTTCAGGGGAAGGCCAGAAGAAATGAAAGCCAAGAGAGTCAAGAAAGCCAGAACAGCTGCAGAGGCTGCTGCTGAACAAGGAGACAGTGGCTTGGCACACCCAAAGAGCTCACCAGAGGCAAAGCTAGAAGGCAGAAAGGCATTGGGGGTGGAAGAAGAGAGAAGCAGGATGTTTAAAGAAGAGGGTGAGGGTAGACAAGGTGAGAGATGATAGAAACAGGGGAAATGTCAAGGTGGAAAGTGTTGGTTGAAGAGGAGGGAAGAAGGTAGAGAGGGAACAGGAGGGTAAAAAGATGATTTTCCCACTAGCTCCACATGAATTAGGAATTACAAACTCATCTACCTACTGCCCACACACCCCTGTATCAGACAAAATGAGTAGAACCCTGAGAGTATTACTATCCCAGACCATAGAAACAGGAGAGAAAATTAATTTGATTCATTACACAGCACTTGAGGGTCATTCAGAACGGCCCAAATACCCCTGGGATGGGCACCTTCTGCTGAGGGTCCCTGAAACAGTGACACAAACTCTCTCAGCCAATCCCTCAGCAGTAAGGAGGAGGCAAAGTCTGTAAGGAAAAGCAATGTTTTTAATTAAAACAGGCCCTATGTGACTTCATCACTGCAAAATTCTTACTGCCTCTGCCCCACAGAGCTTATACTTGGAGCCAGGCAGATCATCTGCTTGGGGTGAGCAAAGGAGAGCTGCAGCCCCAGTTTGCCAAAGTTGTGCAAAATGTAGATGGTTTGACTCCATGGACTGTAACATCAGTGAAAGTGCAAGTGAATCTGTTACTGGAAAGCCAGGATACCATCCATACATTTCTGATGTTTTTGGGGATGATGCTGTTTCACAGATGATAGGATTGCATGCCAGCTGCTGGCTTTCCAGCACTTGGAAAGGAGAAGGGGACAAAGTTCCTGTTTATGCACAAGTGACTGAGTAACCAGTAATTTGGGGAAAGGAGCATTACACACTCCCAAAGAGCAGCCTTCCACTGGGAGGTTTTCAGTTTGTGGTCAGTTGTTGCAGTGTGAGACTCACGAGCTGCCATCCAATCTGCCTCAGGCTCTGGTCATGGCTGAGCAGCTCAGAGAAAGTCCCCCAGAAACAGCAGGGAATCTGATTCCAGGCAAATGGGAAGCAGCTTTGGGGCAGGGATGTGACATGTACGAGGAGTCACACTGCAGATGCACATAGAGGCACAGGAGTCAAATGGCACCATCTAGAAAGGCACACCAGGGCGGGACACACCACCAGGGAGGACAGTGAAAGGAAGGAGCTCTCTACCATGAGATCTGCCGACACATCTGGACCTCACCCAGTTACACCCAAAATACTACACTTTCTCTGTCCTCTCCATGGCTACAAAATCTGGTAATTTCTCACAGTTTGCTATTGTGGCATCAGTGTCCACCGCAGGAGCTGAGAGAAGCAGCATTGGCCCATGTTCTTGAGTGAAAAGAGAAATAATAAGCTCACATTCATTTTGCTGAGGATCTGCAGTCTCAGCTTGTCAGATGGGCTGCTGGATGAGCCTGGGGTCCAGAACTGAGGGTACTACTGCACCAGTCAGGTGATGGCTGCCCTGGTTGACCCTCATGGTGGAAACTGCCTGTGCTGAGCTTTATTGAGCACCACCCCTCACCCCAGTGCAGGCCTGCAAGAAGGGTCCTTTCTCAGCAGGCCTTGCTTAGGGGCCCCTGAAGACAAGGGAAGTCATGCTGGGGACACAGGAGCCCCGTCTCAACCAGCACTAAGCCAAGGAGCTGGCAGTGTTTTGGGCCCTGTGGGCAGGGGACAGGCTGGTGAGGAAGGCTGCTTGCGAAAAAGGATGGATGCTTGCAGTGCAAAGGCAACCATTTTTTAGCTGAAGCAAAACTGCTTCCCCAGAGGCAACTCAGTGGCACTGAGGGAGGACAAATCTCATTTTTATGAGTGCCAGGCTGGTCTCATCAGGTCATGCCACATCTGCTGTTCCTCTTGCCCATGTTGCAGCCAGGTTCTCCTTCATGTTTCTTTTCTTTACTGTCAACATGTAAGGCAAAACTGGAAGATCTCCCTGGAGTCTTGGTTTCCAAAATGTCAAATCCCTGCTACAAGCCCCCTTTAATATTATTTAAAAAAACAAATAAATAATGACATTGAAAAAATAGATCATCCAGAAGCTCCAGCATGAGCACTGATTCAAAGGATAGAGTTGCAAGAAGTTATGGCTAATAATGAACAGAACAAGACAATCCTCCATGGGCTGCACAGTGCTCAAGCACTAGGATATCTGTGTAGGAATCCAAGCCAAGCCTGGGTGGGAACCCAAGCCCAGGCTCTTAGAAGAGATAGTTGCTGGTGCAGTAGTCACTTGGAGTCTAAATATCTGAGAAAAAAATTAATTCCTCTCTCCATGCAGAAAACACCTCACCTGATACATCTAACTCCACCAGCTTAGAGCTTTTCTACATTTGCCCTGGAAGTTTGCCAAGCAGTGTATACTGAATGTAATACACTGCAGGTTTGTGACTGTTTTTCTTTCTTTTTCAAGATCCAGAGTCAGAGATGGGACCTTTTTTCCCCTTCATACTAATTTTTCCCAAAGGGCAGAGACAAAGCTATTCCTTATGTGAAGATGCTGAGGTCTCAAAAAGTTTCTTGCCTTCACATGCATGGTTTTACATGTCTCACTTGCTCGGTTCTGCTTTATAAGAATAACATGGCTGCAGATGCCTATAAATGGAAGATGAAATTGTTACTATTAAGCCTGGGCCCTGCCAAGGCAAACAAGTGCAGGGCAAACTGTGTGTGCAAAGGAAGGGCTCTGAGAAAACTTGAAGTCAGCTGAATCATAACTTCACTTTAATTTTAACATCACTTAAACTACATAAACACAGCCATCTTATTAATAACAAAGCAAGCTCCTCAGTAGAGCTGTTGTTTGGAAAGCCAAGCCCCTGCACATGAGTGCAATGGGAAGAATGTTGCAGGAGAGACATGCCTTCCAAAGCTGTGTTTAAAATTCAAAATAGTTGGGATGTCTGAGATGCAACAACTTTGCAGGAGCCTTGAATAGTATTTGATGTCTCTGCTGCAGTTCTCCAGGGTCCCGACCTCTGCAGGGGCAGCAGCTTGTCACAACTGGCACAAGGAAGAGGACTGCAGGGGGGACAGCTGATACCTGTGCACCAGCAAGGCAGCTCCATTTGCTGTGGGATATTTGTGCCCTCACACTGTGGAGAACTGAGAAGATTCCGGGGCTGCACCATTGGGGCTGCATATAGTTCAGCCCTATGCCCTGCTCACTGTTTACTGAGATGGAGAAAATACCACTTTGCTAATGAGGAGGTGAAAGTGATAAAGTTACAGGAACATCTGTAAGTCTTTTGAGGCACAATATAGTAGAGCAGAGCAGAGCAAAGCAAAGCATTTTTACTGTTGTCTTGCAAGAGTGATTTGGTGCCTGTGGTGATCTGATAATCTCAGGGTGAGGAGTGAAAACACACTGGTACAAGGCTTGTGCTTTATTACTTCTGACATTTTGTAAAGGCAGACTGGCTCAGCAACTCCCCTAAAATATAGCCCCTCAAGCAGCGGTGCAATTCCTAACACATTCCTGATGAAACTCCCCTGACTTCCATGGCCTTGTGTAAAGGCTGGATTTGGCCCTGTCAGTAAAGTACATTTAGACTTACAAACTGAAAACTGCCTCTGGATTCCAGAGGGACTTGAAAAACTCCCAGAGCACTGGAGTGCAGCAGTGAGATTTATGCTTTTCCCTGACTTTTCACTACTCAGTAATACATTTGCATGGCCAAAATAAAGCCAGATCTGGCATTCTCCCCCCCTGATTTCTCTAATACCCAGGGAACTAAATGACAGTGTAGACTGGAACAGTAATTCTCTAAGCCCCAGAAGAGCTTTTTGGGGGTATTTTCACAGCCTGTGGAAAGAATGCATACATGGGTATTTGAAATAGCAGGATTTGACACTTTATCTCACCCCAGTCTGGAGAGCTGCTGGTGACACAGGTTCCTGTGCAGAGGCACAGATGAAGCCAAAATAAGCTCCTTCTGATATTTATTTGGAGAAAGTAGCACCTCCAGTCTCCAAGTGGATGAAGGACTTGGTTGTTACTGGGCACTCCTTTTGCCCACTGCTTTTTCCCAGCTTCAGAAGAGGATGACTGCTAAGCAGATAGCAAGACAAGCAGATGGAATGAGGAAAGAGGCATAAGGAAGGTCATGCAGATCCCAGCAAGGGCTCAAGGCTTCTCAGCAGCATGGGAAAATTTGCTGTTGTTGCCACAGTCCTAAGGCAGCAGCATGGGGATACAGAGCAGCAGAGCTGGGAGCCAGGGGCAAGCTTAGCACTCGTTCTGTTGCCTGGGGTTGAGAGGAGGTGGAGGATGCATTTCCCTCACATTTCTTCAAGCCTCCCTCCTTGCCTGGTGCTAGAAGAAATCACAAAGTCTGAGTCCTACTGTCAGCAACAACCACATCTCCACAACCACTCATGACTGTATCAAGAGCGAGGGATGTTTTAGCTCCTTGTGACAGGGCTTTGGGGCAGAGGTTTGCAGTAGAGCAATATTTCTCACTCAAATAAGCACTATCAGATTGAAGGGCTGTGAAATTACTGCACAGTATTGATTGTAAAATTTCATGTTCTCATTTGCAAACATACAACCGAAATTGGGAAAATATTAAGAGGAACATGCTAATCACAGTCTTTGCTTTAGTGAGCTGTGAATTAAAAGTGTTGTGGCAACACTGATAAAATGATCTCTGGCTTTTCTCTTTTAGGAGTGATTGTCATATTACTGAAGGTTAAAAAACCCAAAATGAGCAGCTCTCCAGAGGCCTTCCTCAGCCCCATTTCTATTGCTCTATAATCTGAAAATTACTTGCTTTTTCTTTTTCTTTTTTTCACTTTTGTATTGCTCTTTTCTGTCTATTCCCATTGTCTAAATGCATTCATGGGCAGCCTGTACCCAGCTGCTCTTGTGCCAACATTGTACTTGAGTTAAATAGCTCTATTTCCTCCCCAGTATTTAGGCCCCTGATGTATCTGTGGCAGCCAATCTTACCCTTCTCAGCTTTTATTTCATTTACTCAACAAGCTCAAGCTGGGATCTTCCTGTTGTCTGCAATATGAATGTGCTCTTCTCTAGGCTGTTGCAGGACCATTCCTCTGCACCTCCTTTCTTTACCATTGGGCAGATTATGCCAGGATTAGCTTTCCAGTAAATGTTGTCTAAGGGAGTGTTACCCAGTTGAAGTTGGATGCAAGGGGATATGAGAGATGGTGGGAAGTGGAACATCACTGTACCAGCATTTTCTAGTAGAAGAACTGGACATATGCAAAAGGGATATTATTGATGTCTTTATTTTGCATTGTGATTCAATAATTTGGATAGCTAAGGTTAAAAATCAATTAATTTCTTTATTCCTGGGCTGGTACTTCTCACCATAGTTTGTCCAGACTCGTGAGTTCAAAGTGGATGACAGCTCTACCAAGCTGTCCTGCAAACACTGCAGATGGTATGAACCTGCTACACTTGGGCTTCACATGCTCTCCAGAGAGCTATTCTGAGGCCAAATCATAGTTTCCATCTTCCTCTTTAGGTGTCTCCTGGCTCATGGCACTACCTGGTGAGGCACCCACCTTTCTCTCAGATGACATTATCCCTTGAGAGGCCAAAAGCTGGAAACCTCTCTGAGCTGCCAAAGAAAAGTCAGAATATGAAGAAGGATTTGATTTGCACTGAGTCCAGAATAGTAAAGCCTTATGGAGGATGAGGTAAGGATGCACCACTGCTTGTAGGGCACAGAGAGCAAACACCTTGCTCCTACCCATCTGGGGAACAGCAAGCTGTGGAGGAGAATATGAGTAGCAGGTCTTGAAAGGTCACCATGTACTAAAAAAGTACAGCTGCTTTTAAAGAGAAAGAGGAGCCTGACACTCCTGGAAGGATTTTATTGTTTGCATTTGCAGGACACAAGGCATTTTTAATGATGTGTTAATGACCATATTCTATTCAGATGGGATTCATCACACTGTCCTTTCTCTGCTTAAAAACTCAGCATCTACTCCTAGCTGGCTATTTAGGATCCCCCACTGCTGGAGGGCAGATCTGTCTCTCTCCAAGAACACTCTTTGTGACAGAGAGGATGCACTGCCATCCAGAACTGCCAGGTCCTTTCCACGTGCTGTAGCAGCACATCCATGGTCCATCCCAGCTGTGCCTCACAATCTTCCTACAAGCAACTGCCACCGTCTTCTGCCATGGCCAAGGATTTGAAAAAATAACTTGAGTTGCTCCAGAAGCAAAGTCAAAATTAGATTACATGAATCCCATTGTTAACACTGGTGAACAATGGATGCACACAGACTCACGAGTTCAGAAACACAGCCCACAATACACGTCACATATTGTTCTCCCTACCCTGTAAAATTCATATATTTGCAACCAACATTAAGCTAAAGGAAAGACTTGGAACTTTTTTGCCAAGTAAATTGCCATCCTCCAAAAAGTGCTACTGAGTGTGTTCCACCCTCTGCTGCTGCTGTGAGCCAGAAAGGGCTGATTGAGGGCAAACCTCTGTGGGGAGAAATTGATGGGTGAACCAAGACTTTCAAAAGGGCCTGCTGATGTGTCCAGTTCAATGGTGCTGAGAGAGGACCATCTTATGTGAAACCACACACTTTTTATTCTCTGTTACACTGGGCTGTCAAAACTGGAAACCTTCCAAATCCTGAGTGATTGTTGAAGATGGAAGTTGTTATTTTAAATACTTTTGGGAAGGGACTGAAAGCATTGACTGCTATGACTATTGCCTCTATTTTCGGTTCTTCAGCCCTCAACAAACAGGGCTATAGAAAGGCAGAGCTAAATCAAGAGGCCTAGCCTGCCTTTACAGCCATTTGTGTCATTCATTGACTGATGCAGATCATCTTAAAACCTGATACCAGTTTTGACAAGTGCTCTACCCATAGTTGACATGCTCCAGACCTCCTCTGCTCTGCTGCTTAGAAGCCCTTTTCTAGTTTCTAGTTTCTAAGTTAATTCATGGCTATATCTGAAGACTTTTTTTTTTTTTTTTTTTTGGTCAAAGCTCTATGTAAATAACCTCCAGCAGCCTGGAGAGTTTGTTATCAGGGCTGTAAGTTGTCCCTCTCTAAAGGCTTTCAGAGCACCAAACTTCAGCAACGCATGGCATTTGCTGCTTTTCATGGGAAAGAAGAATGGATTTTTGTGGTTCAGATGCTGCTGTGACCCAAGTGTTGTGTTGGAAGACACTTTTTTGCATAACAGCCGTTTTATCTGCAGTATTAGTCAGAGATTAACTTCTCTGTCCTTTGTCCCAGGGCTCTGTTTTTTGGCACCACCTGATATTTGACTCAAGAATTGGTCAGTATTTCCATAATGATTAACCCAGTGACTGTCAGCATTAGCATATCAGTGTTAAATATGGGAATACTTTGATTGCACAGATGCCAAGTGACCATTGCTAATCAAATAAAAATGCATCTGGAGAGCCACCCTCCAGGGCAGCCTGCAAGCTCCTGGGCAGCCTCAGAGGATGAGCAGGAGGGCTCTTGCTTCTGGCTGTGCTACACAACCCTTCCAATGTGCTAGTTACAGTTCAGAGAAAAAATGTGTGATTGGACTCATCAGTAATTTCAAGGAAAGAGTTAAAATATATTAAAAAAAAAAAATTAACAAAAGGAGAAACTTTGGTGCTGGACAAATCTGAACAACATGGCATTTTCAAGGAAATCTAGTTCTTGAAATAAAAAGTTTCGTTCAACTTTATGCCATTTTCTGTCCCTCCTGAAGGGAATTTGCTTCTCCAGAAAAGCCAACAGTTTTCACTTTTAGTTCCTGTGAAAAGCTCAGGCATTTTTTTTTATCTTCTGAATGTTTACAAAAGGAAATATGGAGCCAGAAAGTTATTTCAAAACAAACAAAGAAATAAGAAAATATCAAAGTACCTGATTACAAAATGAAACATTTCAGGTTTTCTTCTCCTACCACCCCCCCAAAAAAAATTTTAACAAAATTTGAGATTTCTCTCTCTCCATGTTTTTTCATTAGAAAAACTTCCATGTGAGGAATGTTTCTGGGAGGTAATCAGAGGTCCTGTGAAGATTACAGGTGCAGCAGGGCAGCTAGTCACAATTACAATTAAAAGACAGTGAGCTGGGAAATTTCTTTTTTTAAATTAATTAGTGTCTTTTCCTTTGCACTCAGGAAGACAGTAGAAGTGTAATGCCAGGAAAAGCCAAATACTTCAGCATGAGAACTGATAAGGGCAGGAGACTACCTACTTATCTTTAGAGCCTTGCATCCTGCAAACAGGGAAACCAGCTCTTCTTTTCCATGATTGTTTGTTGTTCGACGTTAAGTGAGTCACTACACTGAATATGATGGAGCAGCACTTTCCCAATGTCCTCCTAAGTCACGGAGATAGTCTGGGAAGAGGACGCAGTGATAACCAACTCAGCCACGAGAGGAAAGAGTACAGTCCCTAGGCTCACAGCATTCAAGGCAGGAAGAGTCTGCTGGATGAGAGAGGAAAAAAAACAGGTCAGAATATGGATTTGGCACTCCAGTGATGCAACTCTGACCTGAAATAACCGCATATATGGGTCCAGGAGATCACGGGATGTTTGTAAAATAGATCTTCTCTCTTGTGTAAGCAAGAGGATAAAATTATCCTGGCAGCAGCTGTTGTTTCCCAGAATGAGGATCAAGGCTGGCTGTATTTAAATATTCCTACAAGTATTCAAGACAGCAGGCTTTTCTATCCCCATGATCCTGTGGTTGCTGTCCTGTGCAAGTGGTCTCAAACATGCAGACAATATGCATTTCTCCCTGTCACAGTAGCCCTGCTAGTGTGGCATAAGGTTTCTCTTATTGTCTCATACTTTGCAAGTCTGCTACCTGACTCATTTCTGCATCATAAAAAGCAGTAGAAGAAAGAATAGAGAATCCAGAGAAAAGAAAGGAAGACAGAAGAGAAAACACAGAGTAAAGCAAGCGACTTAGAATCATAGAACATGCTGGGTTGGAGGGCTGAGGATCATTCAGTCCAACTCCCTGCCCTGCACAGGACATCCCCTGAGTCCCACCGTGTGCCCAAGAGCATTGTTCAAAAGCTTCTTGAATTGTCAGGCTTAGTGCTGTGATCACTTCCTAGGGAGACTGTTCCAGTGCCCAGCCACCCTCTGGGTGAAATTTTTTCCTGATCTCCAGCCTAAAGTTCCCTCAACTCATCTTCATGACATTTCTTCAGGCCCTGTCAATGGTCATGAGAGTGAGGAGATCAGTACCTGCCCCTCCACTTCCCCTCGTGAGGATGTTGAAGGTAACAATGAGGTCTTTGGCAATATGAAGTCATCTTGCATCACGGCCAGGACCTGAGCAACAGACAAGGTTGAAGCCCATTTACAAAGCTACAAGTCCCATTTCCAGTTTTTAAAATGGACAAGGGCTTTCCTGAAGGCTCTGTCTAATCCATCATCACTGGCACAGTGTGGACACATCCCATTGGCAAGGGAGACACACGGATATTCACACGGACAAGAGGAAGGAGGGTGGTTGGAGGAACAGATTTCTTGCCACATGACACCCTACAACCTGGCAACACCGAGGCAACAAGAGACCTGAAGTGACACAGGACTCCCTGTTCAGCAAATTGAGGGATTTTTGAGGCTTTGCTGCTCACTGGCTGCCCGCCTTCCCTCACAACCTGTTCAACCTCATGTTGGCAGGTCAGATGTGAGCTCAGCAAAGATAAGCCTTTCCACCACTCCATTAAACCATGCTGCTCCCTCTTCCCTTCCAAAGGAGCTCGCAGACTTGACATTTTTTATTTTCCTGGGCAAAGAGGAGTGTGAATAATAGATTTGCTACTGTCAGGGCTCACCACTGAAGTGTGGGTCTGCATCTGCTGCAGAGATAAATCAGAGGAGATGGCAGGGTGGTCGGGTGAACATCTGACCAGAGCTTTAACCATGCATTTAATTTACAAGCAGTGTGGAGGCTTAATATATCGTCCCTCTGTAAATACACTCATGTGGTATCCCCCCACCTGTCTCCCAGGGAATCAGGCTAATTGGCACAGGCTGAGAAGGGGAGCCCAGACTGATTTTGCAGGGCACTGCAGACAAGCATGGCTGTGAGCAGAAGCATTAGGCATTACAATATTTTACTAAGTGCCCCAGTTATCAGTGGCTAAGGAGCAAGCAAACAGCTGGCTGGCTGGGTTGCATTTATTGCAACGTAACAGTTTACTTTGATTGTAAAGGGATATGCAGCCAAATGCTGGCTATTGCAGGTAGGTGCAGCAAGTTGTCAAGCTTGGTCTCTCCCTCAAAACCTGCCTCCTGCAGCGTGCCATCTCTATCATCCAGATCCAGTGCATCTTTTCTGCATCCCATCCTCAGGGTATTCTCCTGACCTCACACTCACAGCACCTCCTGATCCCATAGCCCTGGCAGAGCTTCCCTCCATGAGGCTCAAGGAGAAGGGCATCACTTCCATCCTGTCCATAATATCACGCTGTGGTGGTTTGTGGATTTCTCCAGCGCCCAGGGCGGTGTCTCTGGAGCCCCGACTCACTGCGGGTGGGAGCAGGAGACAGCAAGGGTGTCTGTCAGTGGTGGGAAAGCTCTGCCTCCCTCTCCCCGCAGCTGCCTGCTGGGCAAATGGGAGCAGTGCCCCGAGTGCAACGCGGCTGGCCGGATTATCAAAGATCTTCAGCTGAAATCTTTTCACACGGTGCGAAGTGCCAGCCACTGCACAGCTAACCTGATATTGAAGGACACACTGCGTTACAGCCTCTGAACTGGCTTTGTTTTAAAGGTTCTGTCTTTTGTCTGTAACTCTTCAACTTTCCGTCTCTTTTTACCTTCTCTGGGGCTGCTCTCTGCTTCCCTCTCTCAGCCCCTGTTTCTCTCCTCCTGGTCAGGCAGATTCCCTCTCTGTGAAATGACTATCAGCTTGTGGCTTCAGCTCACTGAGACTAAACTGTAGGCACCTGTACTAAACTGGTGATCTAAACTCCTATGGCTAAAGGAAAAAGAGACCCTCTGAAAGAATGTCTTCCCCTGTCATTTTTATTTCTTTGTTAGACTGCCAGAAATCCTCTCCTGGAGTTGCCAGTATCTCTCCAGCAGCTATAGAGCCAGTTTAATTTATGTAAACCACCCCCTTTTTAGGTAATCACAGTATGGTGAGATGACTCCTGCCTGCCCTTGTCTTCAGAGAAGCTAAAGGTGAATTTTGTCCAGTAGCTTCCTGGTGACCTTTTTAAATAAGTATAAACACTCAGGAAGCTTTGGTGGGGGTTTTAATTTTTGAAAATGAGAGTCTGATATGACTGGGTTGATAGGAAGGTTTAATACCAATATCAAAATACTGCTTTCTACCTATGATTCCCACCAAACTCTTGTTTAGTTCATTATATCTAATGAGTATGAACTGGCATCAATACATGTCAGCTGCTGTCTTGCTTGGTTTGCAGGGGCTGGACCAGAGTCTTGCAGACTAAAAGCCATGAATTTGCTCTGTGTCCCCCAAAAATCAGCCTCTCTTCACTGCTTTGGACCCTTAACACAGCCAGGAGTCTTGCACAAGGTCTCATCAGAAAGTGAGACTTGCACACATTGTTAAAGGCCTTTGAAGTCTTTTAAAATGCAATATCCACAGGAATCACTTCTTCTGAGACTTCAATAAAAATACCCCACAGCAGGATGAGACTCTTGTTTCTGACACAGACTTTGTGCATGGTGTCTGGATTGGATGAGGATAGTTCTGTTCCTCTGGGCCCAAATGGGTCTCCATTACAAATTGGATAATGTTTTTTTAACATCACTCAGGAGTATCGCATAATGGTATCAGGAAGGAAAGCAGGAGTGCTGCTTCCAGTTTAAGCCAGCATGAAATCTGCATTTCTAAGATCAAATGTTTGAAAGCATGAGTTCTGCTGCAGAAATCAGTAATTAAAATTTAAATCATAAACCATTATTTAACATGAATAAGTATGAAAGGAATAGTGTTTGACTTCAAGTTTTTTAGTATAATGAACATAGCTTTCTAACTGTATAGGCAAATTTCAAAAGTTAAGGAGCTCATTATTTAGCTAAGCCAGAGATGATATGAGATCATCTGACTCCAAGAACAGGCATTTTTGGAGAAAAACAGCCACAGTTTGTCAGGGTATGGTGAGCAGCAATTTTAATGCAGAAATTTTATGAGAGGATGCAATTTTTCCATTCTCCCCATCCCCCTAAACCAAAACTGGAGGTAGAAATGTGAACAGAGATCAATTTAAATCATGGCTTCAGGCTCTGGAATTTTGGCCCGCTCACTTCCTACTGTTAATATCAAAGCATTAAGAGTTTTACATGCAGAGCAATATTTTTTTACCCACCTAACACCCTTTTCCTCTGACTGCAGCTAGAAGAGCTGCTGAGATGTGATATAGCTAGGTGGAGAGTTGGCCATCCCTGGACCATTGCCTTGTCTCCTCCTCACCAGCAGTGCTGAATATCTCTGCCAAAAAGCCAGCACAGGCAGCTCTGCAGTTGCCTCCAAGCAGAGCTCCCTCAGAACAGCCCAGGTTGGTATCTGGAGCAGTTAACAAGTGGTTGAGTTGGTGGGTTGGGAAGGGAATGGAGGGAACAAGGATGAACAGCTGGAGAATAATAACTTTCTAAGGGGATTGGCTGCCACTTGAACAGCACATCTGATCACAGATTTGTTGCCAAGCATCTGTTTTCTTCTTACCTCCTGATGTGGTCCAGCTTCTCTGCTTTGACTTTGCTCCCTTCTTCATTTTCTGAGATTTTGTTTCTCAAATTCTTATGCATCCTCTGGGTTACAGAAAGGACTCAGCAATCCGCAGGCCTGGCAGCGTATTTGAGAATTGCCCCCTCTTCCCTTTGTGTGCTGTTCTGCCTAAAAATGTCATGCTAAACAGGCTTAATCAAGCTCCCCAAACTAGTCAGATTTCCAGGGAGTCCAAATTTGTATATTTTCTTAGGCAGAGTAATATCACACAGAGTACTGAACGACAGTTAAAAACCACATCTGGATCCTGCTCTATTATAATACATCCATAGCCCTAAGGGGAAGCCGTGTGGTTTGGTGATTCATGAAACCTGCATTTTATTCCCAGCTCCTCCACTGCCTCCTTGGGTGACCTCAACCAAGCTATTTCACTGCCTTCTTTTTCGATTTTGCCATCTGTGAAAATGGGTGGGGTGATGCTGCCTCCTGCCCAAAGCCCTTTGGTAGCCTCTGAAGGCAGGGGCCAAGCACTGTCACCCAGCCTTACGTGACATTTCCATGTGGGACTTGATGCAGGTGTGCCCCACACCTTTCCTCCCCAGATCTGTGCCCCTCTGCAGACCCCATGGGGCATCTCTGTGTCACCACTGCAACTGGCCCTGCCCAGCAGAGTCAGAGACGTGACCCTGTTCCTGCTGCATGAGCAGGACGCTTGCCAGAGCATGGAGCAGCATTTGGGGCCGTGCCATTCGGCTTGTCCTGCTAGGAAACACCATGTTCAGTGGCAGCTCTGTCATTTCTCCTGCTGTGACAGGCACGTATTTAATGACCTGCCATGGTAATTTACATATGTCAGCAGAGAGAGAAGCAGAGAGGTTTGTGCAGGCTGAAAGTCCCAAATTTCCTTTTCTCTTGCATAAAAACTCAGGGAAAAAAAAAGAAGAGTGTCTGTGACAAGAAGATTGTGTCCTACAGAGAAGGGATGAACTCACCCAGTCCCTTTGCAGGTCAGTACGACATAGTCACTGTTCCTCTGAGTGTTACATGGCTCATTCAGCTGGGGCCTGCTGTGATACAAACAGTTAAGCTCCTAAAGAGCACCAAGTGACAAGCCCTGCTTTTTGTTTGAGAAATATTCCCGTATTCCACAGGTTACAATCCACTAGATAACAACATTGAGTTGAATGTTATCATGGCTGAGATTTCCCACTGCAGCAACATACAGGATACTTTTTTTGGGAAGGAA